>OZJO01011810.1:0-11491 GCA_900406225.1 Acrobeloides nanus | reverse complement strand
TTTTTTGGAATTGGTTTAGAATTTGAATTCCCGCCAAAACCCTGATTTTCAATTTTGGCGGGAATTCAAATTCTAAATCAATTCCAAAAAATAGCCAACTTCAAACGCGATTATCTCGACAACAATAACGATTCAGAGTTTACTGTAAAAACAAAAAATGCTCCATTTTTCATGAATTTTCCGAATATATCAAATTCGCAGTATAGAACTTTATAATTTTTGATATAACACGTTTAAAAATAGTGATACACCGTTTATGGACCTTACAAAGGACCATATATTATACAGGGTCTATCTCTGGATGTACCGCAGGTCCGCCTCTGAAATTTGGCATAGTTATTGCTTATATGTAGTACTAATTTCCTGTATATGTGATTTTGTGAAATTCGCGTTTCCTAATTTGATCATTCCTTGCTAGACTTAGGCTTAGGCTAAGGCTTAGGCTAAAGCTTAGGCTAAGTTTAAAGCTTAGGCTAAGGCTAAAGCTTAGGCTAAGGCTTAGGTTTAGGCTTAGGCTAAGGCTTAGGCTAAAAATTAAGTGTGTAAAAAATAGGAAACTTGAATGAATTTATTTTTAAAAATTTGCTTTATCATCATAAAAAGATCTAAAAATGAAACGATTGAATATAGCGTTTAGCTCGTGTGATCGCATCAACATGATCGCAAGCATGTTGAATAATATACTTGCCGAATTCTTCTCCTGCTGTATCCAGTTCTTGATCATTTGTGGCACTAGCACATGCTGACAAAAAGTTGGTGAAACTGCTACCTAAAATTATGATAATTTCATTTAAAAAATTGTTTTACTTACTTCCAAGAATATGAGAAACCGAAGGGAAGAAATTCACAATAGCAGTCTGGCTACTTCCGAGGTTCGTGTAGTTGTGATAGAGGTCTTGGAAAAAAGCATGGACCAAGTCGAAATGTTTCTTCTCTAGATCGTCGTAATTGCTCAAATCAGTTAGTCTTATAGCTACCTAAATGAGACGATGTATATCTTAAAAACGGAAAGTTCTGAAAATCGCGCATTCCCGAAGCGTGAAAATGCTTCCTTGACCCTGATTCAGGGAAAATATTTTTTTTTTGGACCATAAAAAGCACTAGTACTTGATTTGAAACGAATTTTCTTCATCAACAAGCCTTTATGGTGCAGTGACAAAGCAGCGGATTAGTTATCACAAGATCGCGGGTTCGAATCATGATTGGAGCAAAAATTTTTTGCATAAAGTAAAATTTTTCGATTTTTACTTTTACAAAAAAATTTTGCTCCAATTGTGATTCGAACTCGCGACTTTATGACCACTAAGCCGCTGCTTTGCCAAAGCACCATAGAGGCTTGTTGATGGAGAAAATATTTTATGCGTTTATGTGCTATTGATTTTATGCTCCTCTTAATTTGTCGAGACGATAGCGTAGTGGCTAAGGCAATTGCCCCTTTTATTTAGAAGGTACTGGTTCGAATCTTGTAAGTAAATCAGCCAATTTCTTACATTGATTAGAAATTCTTGCGCATCACTCGGCAACGCATCGAATTGCGTCTTGTATTGTTGTTCGAGATTCTGAGCTTTAGCATAAAATCCGGGAGCGTTGGTTTTGAATAGGCTTTCAAGTTGGTCATAATTCCTGTCATCAGTGCTATTGGACATTTTTTCGAGTTGTGGCGATAACTTTACCAACTCATAAATGTCTCGAATTGTAAGCTGAAAATTTTAAGTTAGTTCGAAAAATTCGACAAATATTTTCTTACATTCATAAAAAGGTTGGTCAATGAGTCGGGTATTAGGCCTAAAATAAAATATTATTAAAGGAGGTATCTTTTATGGACTGGTAGAAAAAAATTTTTAAAACACCGTTCTAGGGGTCTCCTTGACCCTGAATCAGGGAATCAGAGTGTGTATATTGAAGCGATAATCGAAAATTTTGAGATTTTCTGCCTGAAAATGACTTTCTGGGGGTAATTTTATGCGAAAAATCGATTACGCGCATTCCCGAAGCTTGAAAATGCTTCTCTGATTCAGGAACATGAGTGTTTTGTACTGAAGCAAAAATATATAAATTGTCGATTTTTCTTCTGAAAAACATCTTTCTAGGGGTAATTTTATGCGAAAAATCGATTACGCACATTCCCGAAGCTTGAAAATTCTTTCCTGATTCAGGGAAATACGAGTGTGTATTGAAGCGAAAATGAAATATTTTCGATTTTTCTTCTGTAGTAATTATATTTTTTTCGCTTCGGGAGTGCATGAACTTTCCGAATATCAACAAAAATGGCAACTTTTTTCCCACTCAACTGGTGCTTGAAGACTTTCCCCGTCCTTTTTTTGTCTCAATTTTCAAGAAAATCTATAGAAAATTTGAAAAGTGTGAACAAAAAATTCCTTACACATAGCTGCCTTAACGTATTCTGAATCGAACATATTTCGAATGTCCGAAAATTCAATCGAAGATTCCGCATAGCTATAACATATTGTTTGAACCAACAAAATCGAAACAAGCAAGACCTTCATTTTTATCCACCGAACTTCTATTGGAAAAAATTTTACAATACAGTAGTAGCACTAAAATGTCTTTCTATAACACGAGATTTTATAGGCAAAAATCTATCGAGATTTTTGATCATTTAGAGTTTAAATGCCTACATCCTTTATCCTTGTTATGATTACCTTTTATCTGTGGAGTCGAAAATGGGCACATCAATTAAAAAATGATTCAGCTTTAATTGAAAACGTGTTTTTTTGTATTTTACTGTTTACATGGACTTTTAGATTCACATTCATCATAATTGGATGATCACGAGATTTTATAGACAAAATTCTATCGAGATTTTCGATCATCTAGAGTTCACATGTCTACATCTTTTATTCTTTTTATGATTACCTTTTATCTATGGAGTCGAAAATAGCCCCAACAATTAAAAAATGATTCAGCTTTGATTGAAAACGTGTTTCTTTTGTATTTTACTGTTTACATGCACTTTTAGATTCACACACATCATAATTGGACGACTTGCTTGCCACAATGTTACCTGGCAACGCGGCCAAAAAGTGATCTTGCATTATTTAATATGCGAAAATTTCTGAACTTTTATCTCAACACCATTTTTTGGTGCAGATTTAGTACAGATGTATGATGCATTTTTCTACAAAAATAAATAATCAAAATGCAAAAAGAAATCAGTCGGGCACGGGATCGAACCCTAGACCTTCAACGTTCAAACCAAGCGCATAGCCACTGCACCAACGAAGCAATTTTTTTAGAACGAAGCAATTCTTTTTAGGTTTCGCTACCATATTCAAACTTATTTAAAAATCAATAAGAGTGTCGAGTAGCGAAAATTTTATCACAAGCGTATAGCTGAGACAATTTGGTGTGTTTTGAAGAAAAATTTTTGTTCGCGACAGCCGAGATATCTTCAAAAATGTGTTGCTTCCAACTTACTGACCCATCCTGTATTTCAAAAAGAACCAATATCGAAAAATGTTTCCTTAAAGGGGGAGTCCAACTTACGGCCGGGTAGAAATTTTTTTAACAAGTGACCCTATAGGAGTAATTTTATGCGAGGAATCGATTGCGCATTCCCGAAGCATGAAAACGCTTCCTTGCCCCTGATTCAGGAAATGGAGCGGGTGTATTGAAGCGAAAATCAAACCTTTTCGGACTTTTATGAGAAAACTGTCGATTCTTAGGTTTTATTAGGCGGGGAATCGATTGCGCGTACTCCCAAACCATGAAAACGCCTAGAAAAACCTAAAAATTGACATTTTTCTCATAAAAAAAATGTTTCGAAAATGTTTGATTTTCGCTTTAATACACCCACCCCATTCCCTAAATCAGGGTCAAGAAAGCGTTTTCAAGGTTCGGGAATGCGCGCAATCGATTCCTCGCATAAAATTACCCCTATAGAATCACTTGTTAAAAAAATTTTCTACCCGGCCGTAAATTGGACTCCCCCTTTAAAGGACCAGACCACTCAGATACAATCCTATGAAAAATGATATATTCGGAAAGATCATGCAAACTGAAGCATTTTTTGTTTTTACGGCATCATCTGAATCGTTTTCCCCATCGAGATAAAAGCATTTGAAAATATGAATTTGTGTACATGTTTTCGTTGTAATAATCAAACTTTTTTGAATTTTGTGCGGAAAAATCGTGAAAAAATAGCATGAATCGACAGAGAATTTTATGCTGAACAACTTTGCTAATTGAAGTTTGTGTAAAAATTATTTTCTCCGATCAAAAATGCAAAATAAGTTTAAATTCATGCAAGGTTTTTGTTTCAATATACAGAAATTGCAAAATTGAAACTTATTTTGCATTTTCGATCGGAGAAAATATTTTTTTCAATTAGCAAAGTTGTTCAGCATAAAATTCTCTGTCGATTCATGCTATTTTTTCACGATTTTTCCGCAAAAAATTCAAAAAAGTTTGATTAATACAACGAAAACATGTACACGAATTCATATTTTCAAATGCTTTTATCTCGATAAGAAAGCTCATAATCTCAAAAACGCACAACTCTGAAAATTCAAAGAAACATGTCCATAAAACAGGGTGGTGGGACTAGAATGCCAGTTTTTTTCGCAGGCAAAATCAAATCGACTCGAGTGGGATTCGAACCCGAGACTCTTAGACTCGAATTTTGGATCACTACCACTGAGCCAAGCTCACGATCAAAATCGGATTTTTAATTTTGCTTATAATTTAAAGGACCAGTCCAGTAATTTACAATCATATGAGAAATGATATATTCTGAAAGATCATGAAAAATGGAGCATTTTTTGTTTTTACGGCATGTTCTGAATCGTTGTAGTTTTCGAGATAATTGCATTTAAAATTTTGAATTTGTGTACAAGCTCTTCGTTGTAATATACAAACTTTTTTGAATTTTTTGCGGAAAAATCGATTTTTGTATCAATTTTTTAAATTTTCATAAAATAAACATTATAGCAATTTGTATAGCTAAATGAGACGAACAAAATGACACAAAAATTATTCAATTTGAACATTGTTTTGGGTTATTGAAACGAAAACATGAATCAGAATTTTCGTTTCAATAACCCAAAACAATGTTCAAATTGGATAATTTTTGTGCCATTTTGTTCGTCTCATTTAGCTATACAAATTTCTACAATGTTCATTTTATGAAAATTTAAAAAATCGATGCGAAAATCGATTTAAAAATTCAAAAAAGTTTGTGTATTACAACGAAGAGCTTGTACACAAAAATTCAAAATTTCAAACGCAATTATCTCGAAAACTACAACGATTCAGAACATGCCGTAAAAACAAAAAATGCTCCATTTTTCATGATCTTTCCGAATATATCATGTTTTCATATGATTGTAAATTACTGGACTTGTTCTTTAACATGAACCTTGATGAGAGTTCCGTGTTTTCTTTCTCATTTATGCCTGTTCATAGTATGGTATCGTTGCCAAGCAGTACGAATGACATCTATTCACAATTACAAAGGAAGAAAGAAATAAAAGAAAGAAAAAAACAAGCTAAATTCCTTCCGCCATTATTGTCTTATAGTTGTGTTTTATATCTGAATTTTGAAAAGCGTTCTATTACACAAAAAAGTCTATTCGTATTACAGAAATGGCGAAAACAAATATTCAAATTTTCTATGACTCTTCGACAAATGTTTATGCCAATGGACAACTTGTTCGTGGTTATGTTATTCTTGAATTGGAGAAAGAGATGAAAGCGCGAGCTGTAGTTTTATATATGATTGGGAAAGCAGACACACACTGGACTAGAAAAAGAGGGTGGGTATTTAGACAAAATTCTAGATGTTCGCTAGTAATTCGCTAGATTTTCTCAATTTTTCTAGATTTTCCTAGATTTTTTCTGGGTTTTCTAAATTTTGTTTTTCTAAATCGAAAAAATTGAAAAAATTCTAAATTTTTCTAAACTTTTCTAGATTTTCCCCCAGGTTGTCGGATTTTCAAGATTTTTAGATTTTCATTTTTTTAAAGGCTATTTGTTATGATTATTTTAAGAAATAGCACTGATACAATCAAGGATACTGAAGCGTGTATGAACAATAAAACGATTTTATGGAATGATAGTACGAATGAAATTCTGCTAAAAGGTACCCACCGATATGACTTTTCATTCAATCTGCCTCTGAATTGCCCTCCTAGTTTTGAAGGTGAAATTTTCCAAAATTTCTATATTTTATTAAAATTGTAAATAATTTAGGAACTTTTGGCCATATTCGCTATTATGTCAAAGTTAACATCGACATACCATGGAAGTTCGATAAAAAAGAAATTTCGGCTTTCTCGGTTATCCCCTGTTTTGATTTAAACACAATTCCTTCTTCAATAAATTCTGCAATGATGGAGTCAATGAAAAATATTGGCTTTATTTGTAAGAATGGTAGTATTTGTGCCAGGGTATGTAGAGATACAGTAGCGGCTAAAATTATTGCTCCAAAGGTCTAATTTACGGGAAAATTAATTTTTTTATACTACTATCAAAAGAGACCGAACAAAAACTGGTTTTTATTTTTTTATACTTGTGCAAGGGGGGACTGCCCCCAAGCCATTTCTTGATCATCCAATCGCATTCAGAAAAACAAAGAAACATCTAGAGTTGGTGTCCAGAGATCGAAGAAGTTCTCAGTTTCACGGAATAATTCCAATACTTCTTCCACTTCGTTATTAACTGCAAATTGAAGCTCAGTAAAATTAGAATCGTTCCAAAGTGGAGGTCGTGGCAGATCATCCAAATTCGAAATTGTTGAAGCAGAAGAAGTTAAAGAAACAGTTGACATATTTTCAGCATCATTAGGTGCTTCTCCAACAAATTGTAGATTAGAAGGTCCAGGTGTTTCCAAAATTCCTTTATCACTTGGTCCAGCAATTCGTATGCAGTACGACGTCGGCGTTTTGCTGGTATTACTGTTGGGGTGGCATAATCCTTTGTGACGGTCTAGCAATTGTTGCTAGCGAGACATTTTTGAAGCAAAATCCAAAATAGGAGTCACACGCAGCATTGTCATCCAAGTGAAATTTTTGCTTCACTCGGAGTGAAATCACTTCACTCCAAGTGAAATGATTTTTTAGTTCACCAAATGTAAGATTACAATTCCTAAGCTACAGGGGTATATGACAATAAGGTTGAACAAAAGTGGAAATTTCGAAATCTGAAGCAGTTTTTTTCTTTTTTCCGATAAAATATGAATAAAAAAAAGAAAAACCCGTTTTTGTCCGGCCTCTAATAATAAAAAATTCGCTTTTCCGCAAATTAGACCTTTGGGGCAATACTTTTCATCGCTACTGTATGCATGAATTTTTATTTCGAAAAAAAGAAGATTTAGGTCGCAATACCAAAGATGGGATATGTTCCTGGAGAGACGATTTGGGCTCAAATTGAAGTAAATAACACGTCTTCTTGTGATATCGAAGGGATTGAGGCATCATTGATGGAGCTATCGCGATTTCACGGTCGTCATAGTGGTTATAGTGTGAGTAAAACTCATTCAAGATTAGTGGCAAAAAGTCGTAAAGTAAGCTAATAACGTTTCGGAACACAAAGGATACAAGCCTAAGGCGCATTTTTTGGGCCGAATCAGCAAAGGTCTTTTCACTAACAAGGACACCGCCCCAGTTGATGGGGTGGTTCCCTTGGCCTATACCAATAGGGCTCTGTGAGAGAAGAAAAATGGCACCAAAATCATGGGGGTACTCTTCAAGGAAAATTTTGGAGTTTTTCCCACTAGGGAGACGCAATCAACAGGATTCCAGAAACTGATACTTTTTTGAATTTTATGGAAAAATATCCTCTAAAGGCATAGGCTTAAGCCTAAGCCTAGACTTAGGCTTAATTTAGACTTAAGCTTAGGCGTAACCTTAGGCTTGAGTTAGGTTTAGGCCAAGGCTTAAGCCTAAGATTAAGCCTAGGTTAAGCTTAGGCCTAAGTCAGTTTTGTGTTAATTGCGTCTCCCCATGGGGAAGAGCTGCAAAATTTTTTAGCCCCATATCATGTTTTAACGTAAGATTATAATGCGATTTTATCGCCGTTTAAGATGTTACCCTCATGGTCGAGTGGCTAAGACTTTCAGCTTATATAAATTGCTTGCAGGTTCGATTCCCAGCAAAACTGAATGCTTTTATCCCTTTCAAAAAATACATATACTCGGAACTGTACTCGGAAGGCCGAGCTCCGTAGTATGGGTAATAAACAACTTCTTTTCCCCCTCTGGGCGCGAAGCGCTCGGTTCCCCGGTTATAAGCGCCAACGTAGTTCCCAGCGTTCTTCATCTGTATTTATAGGAAGTAAATATTCAAGAAAAACAGACACTGACCGAACGGATTTCACTTCAAATTCCTCTGATCGCGCCGAGCTTTAATAATTGCAGAATTATTCAAGTGGACTACCAATTGGAGGTTTCGATTTTTCCATTGAAAAGGAGTAAAAACTAAGTATTTTATAGGTAGAAATCGATGCACATGGCTTCTTTAACGATAACAAAATAGAAATTCCAATATTGATCGGTACTTATCCACTGAAAAATATACCTATTGATACTCCAGCAAATCCAACTATAGTGCCCGATCGTTTGACTCCTCCTCAGCCTACGGCCTCTCCTATGGAAATGAGTCAGATTTTTTGAAATTATAAAATGTTAAAGGACCACTGAACTTTTGAACGGACCTCGAAAATTTATTTATATTTCCTTTAAAGCCAAATTTTAGACGATCCGCCCCCAACATACGGAGAATCTATATTCGGTGCCAAAAAGATGGTACATGAAGATGAGGATGCGAAGCATTTCATCAACTTCAAACCAAAATATCGTTCTTTTCCATTGGCTAGTTCAACTATGAGACCAATTATTTTTCCACAAGGCAGCATGATAGAAAATAGCAAGAGTGATGGTTGTGTTATTTCTTAAACATCGAGACGATGATTTTTTAAATTTAATAACAATAATATTGACACAATGTATTTTTAGAATTTGAACAAAAAGAAATCATATAGTAAGCTCAAAAAAGCCAGTTTGGAGCCCTTTTTGAAATTCGCATATTTTTCAATGTTTCAACGCATTTATAGAAAAAAAAGTTACAGGGTGTCTGGAAATTATCCGGATTTTTTGAATTCTTGTATATTAGGGTCTCCACAAGCTATCGCACTACCACAAGCAACGGCACAAGCTATCGTACGAAGTCATCGTACGAGTGTAAAATACACTCGTACGACGGACGAAATGGCCACAAGCTATCGTACGAAGGCATCGTACAATCGTACGACAGCTTGTGGCGATTTCGTCGTACTTTTACGTTAATTTTACGATCGTAACATAGCTTGTGGGGCCGTCGTACTTTCGTACGATAGCTTGTGCCGTGCTTGTGGCGACCCTTAAACAAATTTTTGATCAAATTTTATTCGAGACCTAACAAAAACAACAGAAATAACAATTAACAACAAAAGATTGATTCAAAATGGCCGCCATCGGCTTCGACACACGCCTTCAATCTCTTAAAAAGAGATTGACAAAACAAAAACACCAACCTGTTGGATGGGTATTCCAAGAAATTCTGCAATTTCAACCTGTTTTTTACCACGTTCGTGCGCGCGAATAATAGCATCTCTCAAATTTGTTAAGCTTTTCATTTTGTCTCTATAAAAATAAAATTTAGGATAAAAATTCAAAAAATAATATAAAAGACGTGAAATTCAAAAAATCCGGATAATTTCCGGACACCCTGTATGATAAAAACAATATTAAGTGCAATAAAACTGTAGACTCTACATGCGTACTTTGTTAGAAATTTTTACATTTTTTATGAAAAGGGACTTGGCCATGGATATCGACCAGGAATTCTAGTTTATTTTTATGTGTGTCTCAATACCTCCCTCTGATGGAAAATTTCGAGCTAGAGTCCAAAAAGTGAATTTTTGAGGGGGTCAAAAAGCGTTATTAATAGAAAAAATGTAACTTTTCTTAAAACTATAAAGGGTCATGATCGAGATGTCGTTGGAAAGAGGGACGGTAGGCAACAAAAACGTACTTTAAATTGTGGAAAACGCATTTGTAGAAAAAAAGTTATGATAAAAACAATGAAAGGGTCCAGTGGCAAGAAAGCGTTTTCACACTTTGATAATGCGCGCAATCGATTCCCCGCATAAAATTAGGCCTAGAAAGGTCCTTTTTAGAAAAATTTTTTCACGTTTTTTTCGAGAATAAGCCATAAATGTTACGCCCCCATCGGTTCAGAAAAAATTATCGCGTTGAAATGCAATTCTACCCTGATTTTCAGGGTTCAACTTTATTTTTCACGCTTCGAAAATGCGCGCAATCGATTTTTCGCCTAGAAATTACAAGTTGATTTTTAGAAGAAAATCGGAAAAAATTGTTTTTCGATTTTTCGAGAATAGGCTATAAATGTTACGCTCCTTTTAACAAGAACAAATACCACTATTTTCAACAATTCGCATTTTTTACATTTTTCCTCAACTTGAAAAAATTTTTTCCTCAAACTTTAAAAACATCCATTTTCGTGACTATTCTCCTTTAACCAATCAATACACATTTATATCATCTCTGGCATTAAAGCGAACGTTTTTGAAATGTTAAAATAGTATTTGTTTTTCTTATTAAGTTGCATGTTTATGTTTATCGTTAGTTATAGCACCTTTATAAAGAATGCGGTCTTTGTTTTTTTTAATACACCCTATAGTAAGCGTATTAAAAAAAAAGTAAAATTCAGGGTTTTCGTGTCAATACTTAGACTAATTCAAACGAAGTCGAATTCGAGAGACATTTCTTTACTGTTTCTGAAACTCTCTCTCTATCTGTAATTTTCAAACTCAAAATTGGCGTTACGAAAAATTCTAACCCTTTTCTTTTATTGGATTCTATGTACAAAGTTATCATGGAATGAAAAAAATTTTAGCGAAAACGTCAACGGAAATAATTTTTAAAATCGATTTTAAATGTTTCACGTTATAACGCTAGTATAATGTGAAATTGATATTCATGTTGCCTGAATGTCAATAATTTTGAGTTTTGAAACGATTGTTTCAACATTACAAAATTTAAAGTTATAACGGGAAATGAGAAACGAACATGTTCGGGTTGAGGCTGTGCGCTAACCGTCTCGAACAGGTGTTCGAGACGCTAATCTTCTCGAATTCATGACTCAATTCGAGACGGCGTCTCGACCTCGTTTGAATTAGTCGGAGTATTGACACGAAAACCCTGAATTTTAATTTTTTTTAATACGCTTAATTATTGGGTGTATTAAAAAAACAAAGACTGCATTCTTTATAGCTCACCGGGACGAACAAAACGACACCAAATTTATCCAATTTGTTTTGGGTTATTGTAACGAAAACCCTGAATCAGAGTTTTCCTTTCAATAACCCAAAACAATTTCCAAATTGGATCAATTTAGTGTCGTTTTGTTCGTCTTGTCGAGCTATAAAGAACGCCGTATTTCTTTTTTAAATACACCCAATAATTAAGCGTATT
>OZJO01011806.1:0-27238 GCA_900406225.1 Acrobeloides nanus | reverse complement strand
GTTAGAATTTTCTCTAGCTTTAAATATTTTGCGATATTTGTTTACGTTAGATTTTCATCGATCCCTCCCTGTTAGATTTGGTTAAATTTTTGGGCACCCCCTCCCTCCCCCTTGCTAACGTTAGTTTCTGGATGGCCCCTTTTATATTTTTTTGTTTTACAGGATACGCAAAAAAACCGGACAAAATTTAAAACGATTGATTTGCCTTTTTTTCTTTTAATAAAGGATAAACATTTTCCTTGTACGAAAAAATCATTTTTTTTTGTACGAATGCTTTTTTTTGCAAGCAAAATAATTTTTTTTGCACGCAAAATCACTTTTTTGCACACATTTATTTTTTTATTCAGAAAAATTTTGACTATAAAAATGCATTTTAGCATTGCCGAGCTATTTTTTGTATAAAATGCATTTTTATAGTCAAAAATTTTCTGAGTAAAAAATAAATGCGTAAAAAAGATAATGTTACGTGCAAAAAAGTGATTTTGCGTACAAAAAAATTATTTTGCTTGCAAAAAAAGCATTCGTACAAAAAAAATTATTTTTCGTACAAAAAAATGATTTTTTCGTACAAGGAAAATGTTTATCCTTTAATAAATCGTTGCTAATTTGGTTTTTGGGTATTATTGACAGAGAATCGAAAAAAATCATTGTTTAAAAACATGTAGCATCTTCTAAAAATGTGTCACATATGATGTATACGATAGTGTAGAAAGTGTTAAAATTAACATTTTACAACTATTGTATAAATCAAAAATTTTGTCACATGCTTATTTTGTGCAGGTTTTGATAAAAATTCGATGAGAATTGAAAAATTTCGAATTTTTATCAAACCCTGCACAAAATAAGCATATAAAATTTTTTTGATGTATACAATAGTTGTAGAATGTTAATTTTAACACTTTCTACACTATCGTATACATTACATGTGACACATTTTTAGAAGATGCTACATGTTTTTAAACAATGATTTTTTTCGACTCTCTGCCAATAATACCCAAAAACCAAATTAGCAACGATTTATTAAAAGAAAAAAAGGCAAATTAATCGTTTTAAATTTTTTCCGGTTTTTTTGCGCTACCCTGTATAGAATGCTGATAAGGGTTATATCATTCCATAGATTTAGGTCTTTACTAGAGTTCGCCGAACCGAACATTTGGTTTTACCCGAACCGTTGAACCGATAGTTTTTACGAATCGGTTCGAACCGAACCGATAAATTTTTCAATCGGTTCAAACCGATTGTTGAAAAATTATTTAAAAAAGTGGAAAATTTTCATAAAAATTAACCAAATTTTAAGAAAAAATTATTCAAAAAGGTTGAACTTGCTTTTAAAAAACTAAAATTTAAATTTGCAAAAATTTTATGATAAAAAAATTACAAACGGTTCGGAAAATTTTCAATCGGTTCGAACCGAACCGTGAACTGATAGATTTTTAAAATCGGTTCGAACCGCAATCCGGCTCATTTTTACCGGTTCGATGAACTCTAGTCTTTACCTATGACAACTTGATTCCACCAAAAAGCCACTTCTCGACAATTCTCAACTTCATTATAGCCCAAAAATTTCAGCACATCGCTCAAAATCTCTGGCGGCAATCGCTTTTTCTCATATTCTGGTTGAACTCGTTTAACTTTCTTCAGGACGTTGTTGATTTTCTCTTCTTCATCTTTCGCTATTTCACGTTTTCTCGAAATTTCCTTCATCTCGGAATTTAAGTTTGAAAGAGTCTGGTCGTAATTGGCAACTTTTTGAAGTGCTTGGTTATGTTTTTCAAGTAGTTGGAGGTATTCTTCACGAGAAGGCATTTTTGAACTAAAAATCTTTGGGATTATTTTTTTTGATAAAATATACTGAAAAAGAAAAAAGTTTGAAATCGATTGCATCAGTTATTGAAAGGAGATATTGAAAAAGATGTATTTTCTTGATGAAAATCTAACGTAAACAAATATCGCAAAATATTTAAAGCTAGAGAAAATTGGGGGGGGGGCCGAACTGCATTGAAATTAGAAAAAATTTTTAAGAATAACAGAAGTAGAAAAATTGTTTAAGAATGACCTTTCTTGGGATAATTTTGGCTGAAAAATCCAACAAACACACTCAAAAAAATTTTCTTGACCGTGTTTTGGACATTTTTTGACCTCAAAGCCTAAAAAACATGGGTTTTGAGGTCAAAAAATGTCCAAAACACGATCAAGGAAATTTTTTTGAATTTGTTGAGTGTTTTTTGGATTTTTCAGTCAAAATTATCCCAAGGTCATTCTTAAAAATTTTTTTCTAATTTCAGTGCAGTTCGGCCCCCCCCCAAATTCGCATAAATACAAACATTTTGGGGGGGCCGAAGTGCATAAGTTCCGATTTTTCGATCTTCATGCCAATTTCTTTTTTAAAATGTTGATTTTTGATGAAAAAATGCTAAAAAGACGAAAGAAACAAATTCAAAATGAATACAATTGAAAAAACACAAAACTCAAAAAATCGGCTCTAGGACTTTTCACAACGATTTGAATTGGTTTGTATATTGACACGAAAACTCGATTTTTGTAAAAATGTGTCCAAATTAATTTATACAATTTTTATTGATATTCAGAACAAGCGCGCATTTAAAAGCTTACCCTTCGTTGTAAGCTCGGTTGTATAAATACACGGTTTATTTATATTTAAAATTCACGTGTAAAATACACGGCATGTAATCACATCTTAAAAAGTTATTTATCTTTTTTGGAAATATATCCAAAGTGAAAATTTTTTGTTCATCTTTTTGCTCATTTTTTATCTCCTATTCAATTTTATGCAATACTTTATTTTTTTAAGTGTATGGATACAGAACTATCAGATGGGGAGATTGTTGACAGCGATTCAGAACAGGAAGATTTTTTTATCTGCCGTTCGTCAAATTAGAACATATTGTGTTGGCATATGAATTTTGTTGCGCCGAATTGGGTAGTTTTTGTTAGTTATGGATCTTGAAAATAAATATTTTTAGAACGTCTGGGCTCTGTGTATCGCAAATTTACCAAATATATGGACTATACGTGGATTGGAAAACGTAATAAAAATGGACATAGAGGACATGTCCGGCAGATAAAAGACGAACGGCAGATAAAAAAATCTTCCTGTTCTGAATCGCTGTCAACAATCTCCCCATCTGATAGTTTTGTATCCATACACTTAAAAAAATAGAGTATTGCATAAAATTGAATAGGAGATAAAAAATGAGCAAAAAGATGAACAAAAAATTTTCACTTTGGATATATTTCCGAAAAATTAAGAGAAAAGATTTAAATAAAATATTAGTGTGCAAAAATAAAATATTTATTGTGAATAAATTTATATAGGTAGACCAAAAAATGAGACATGATTTTTTGGGACAAATTTTTCAAAAAAAACTACAAAATAACACTATAGGGGGTTTTTCTATGCGACAATGGATTGCGCATATTGCCAAAAAATGCTTCTCTGGCTCAATTACTTTGGACACATTTTTACAAAAATCGAGTTTTCGTGTCAATATACAAACCAATTCAAACTAATCGATCGTTGTGAAAAGTCCTAGAGCCAAAAAATCCCGACTTTTTTAGGACACCCTGTAAGTAATGAGCCTATTTCAGAGACCGAAAGGGGCCGGCCCCCAAGGGCCCCGGCTTTGGAGGGCTGACGGGGGCTCTTGGGGGCCGGCGGGACCCTTGCCCCCGCTGGCCCCACACAACAGGTCCAAATCGAAAATCCGAACAATAGGATCGATTANATTTAGCGTTTCTGAGGGAAATGAGGGGGTCGAAAAACACCTTTATATGGCTTATTTTTTCGCAAAATCTTCATATTTCACCGTTTTTGACTATGCTTAACAATTTCCAAGCGTTTTTTGAATGATTTGAAAAAATTTCAAAAAATCTACTTTTTGACTCCCTGTTCTGGCCTAGGCATGGCACCTCAAAAAGTAGATTTTTTGAAATTTTTTCAAATCATTCCAAAAACGCTTGGAAATTGTTAAGCATAGTCAAAAACGGTGAAATATGATGCCCTTTTGAGAGACCTCCTGACCATAAAAAGGTGGTCCCTTGAATTAGGTTCAACTTTTTCTTAAAATAATTTTTTTGTAATTTTCTGCATTATTATGATTCATCACATTGCCTTCTTGGTTGTAAAAGTTTCCTTTAGCAAACGCGTCACTCTTTAGCCTTGTTCTATTCTTTCTTTGGGCTCCATTTACACCAACCTGATCATTTGTTTTCTTGTTAGCAGCAACATCATGCAGTTTACTTCCAAGGTCCCAGTTGTACATGTTACCTCTTTGGTTGATAAAGTCTCCATGGGCAAACGAATCCCCTATAGGCCTTGTGCTATTCTTTCCTCCATTTACACCAGGGTTTGTGGCAACCTGGTCATCTGTTTTCTTATCAGCAGTAACATCACGTCGTTTTCTTCCAAGATCCCAGTTCATCACATTTTCTCCTCAGTTGCAAAAGTTTCCTTCAGCAAACGAGCCACCCTTTGGCCTTGTTCCATTCTTTCTTGTTTAGAATATGTTAAATGACCAATTTTAATGGTTTTGCCGCTAATAAGCAAGCTTAAATTTATAAAAAGAATAAATAAGTTCATAGGAATTGCAACAAGTGTATGATTTAAACTAGTGGAAATTGGATCTTTAAGTAATAAAAACGTTGATTCTCATAAAAAATATCTAAAAGTGAGAATCTTTTTTTACTGAATCATCAAGTTAATTTTTTTGTAAACTTTATTGCTAAATAAAAATTACTTTTCATAATAATACAATTATAAAATCGAAAAAATATCATTCAAGACTTGCAACAGTTCCGGTAAACAAAATATCCCCTTGTCGAGTAGCAAGTGCATAAAGGAATGGGTGATCAGCATGGAAGGTTCGGAATTCCTCAAAAAGGTATACAATTAAACTGACACGTCTTATGACAAGTCCTGTTGCAACTGCTGCTTCACTACCTTCTTCATTGGCCTAAAAAGTAAAATTTCAGTTTATAAGATGTGCCAAAAAAGTGGATTCTTGTGATTTTTTGCATTTAAAAATCCATTTTTTAGCTCAAAAACGTCAAAAATAACATTTTTGAGCTAAACTTGTTGTGAGCTAGCTTTTAAAAAACGCTCTTTTTAGTCCTATCCCTAGCCTGTTCCAACATCCAGAATCTCAAAACCATCCCTGCGTGGTGCAAAAAACACGTCAAACCCGAGCAGCTTTCCATCTTGATCCAATTCAATTTCTTTCAAGACTCATATACGGATCTTATCTTTCTGG
This sequence comes from Acrobeloides nanus, assembly GCA_900406225.1. NCBI lineage: Eukaryota > Metazoa > Nematoda > Chromadorea > Rhabditida > Cephalobidae > Acrobeloides > Acrobeloides nanus. Next base: position 21,968 of record OZJO01011806.1, on the reverse strand, counting down.
GGAAATGGGAATTTTCCAAGCTAAAGCTAGTTTTTAACACGGTTGTTGCCGCTCCGGAAGAAACTTTTATGCAGCATGTGAACATGGCCTTGGATGAGCTAGGATGTGAGGAAAAATGTAGAGATGTTGAAGTTAATCAGTATAACTGGAAGGTTACTGAGCAAGATGGGTTTTTGTAGAAATTGATGAAAATATTATTTTTTACATGAGAAATAAAATTTTAGATTCACATACTTTACAAAAATTTTAATAAATATGAAAAAACTTTATTATGACATTACTAATAAATTTTAACTTTAGCTGGAGTTATAACCGCTATTATACAACCCACCAGGGATGCGCCCTTTATTCATCCGGATGAACAACGGACAATATCTTGACGGACAAGGCTTGTCCGCGGACAAGTCGGACAACTAATGGGACGGACAAGGCTTGTCCGCGGACAACACGGACAATCATAGGACGAACAAGGCTTGTCCGCGGTCACGACATGAGACCACACGCCGGGGTTTGATTTCCCACTGGCGACAAATCCCTTTGCCCAGGGTGAGAGGGCTTTTCCTTGTAAATTTGTCCGTAAGGATGTTCTGGGTTGTAACGCCTGAATTGAATAGGCAAAATTAACTAGTACTGGATAAGGAGTGTTTGATTGCACACACATTTCATCTGCCGCGTTAGCTCAGTTGGTAGAGCGTGGGACTTTTAATCCCAAGGTCAAGGGTTCAAGCCCCTTATGCGGCGAAATGTTTTGCCACGTTTCAAAGAAGTCAAAACAGTGGCGTAAGCAAGATGGTTTTTCTTGACTATCTACTAGATAAAGCCTCGATTTTAGGCTACAACTCTACCTGGACGAACACCAACGAGTACTTTTGCAACGTCCTTCCAGAAAACCAGCCTGTTTACCTCAACTTTGAGTAAGAAACTTATTTATTTGACCCTTAACCTATTTTTTTAGACTCTCTAACTATCATAGACTCTTCTTCAAACGCTTCCGATCTAGTCTCTGGCCTAATCGAGTCCGAAAACGCGTTCAAACAAGCCTCGGACTCCTCGAACTCTCCAGACTCGTTCGAACGTAGAGGTCTACTCACTCTCCCGACGAGGCTAGGATGCAAAAAATCTAGCTGAAAATTCGACGTCTTTTTTTATTATTAAATATCTAATAAATCAATTTAAAAAATTTTATTTAAAAACTTTATTTCGGAAATTTTTTTAAAACGTTTTCTTGCGAATCCTGAGCATTTTGTTTGACAAGAGGTGGTGGGAGGCATGCCTAAAATGAACAAAGTCACTCTTTCCATTAGTTTTAACTTACAAATCCAATAATAAATGGAGCACATTTGGAACATTGTCCCGAGCATTCTCTATTATCCAAATAATAACAAGCTAAAAATTTTTTTAACACTTATTAGATTGCGAAACTTATGTACTTTTCAAACAGACTTCTTGCATTTGACCAAATGCGAATAGCGTAAAAACGAATAGAATGATTAGTTTGGACATGTTTAGACTAGCACTAGATAACTTCGAAATAATGCTTTATTTATAGAGATGTCTTATCATGATCAATGTTCAACTAGAGTGTTATGACTAGATATAAGTATGAAGAGGTCACGAGGTTAATCCGCACTTGTAGGGTCTTTTTTGTATAATCTAAATATTTCTAGTTTCATTTTGGCCAAAAGTCAAAAATATGGTCCTATATAGCGAAAAAAATCCGCTCAAAAATTGATAACCTAAGTACTCTAAATATCACTGATCATTTGAATAAAATTGATTTTCTCTATCAATCAATGACAATTCCTATTTTCGACCTTCTCTGGGGGCACACCCAATGCTGGATTTTCATCAAAAAACCCATTTAGCTTCAAACTAAACCCGAGATAAGCACAAGGCATAACAGGGTAGTCTTCTAAACGTGGTATATGTGTATGGCCCATGGTGTACCAAAAAACGATATCTTGGTTGAAAAAATGTTGGTGATTAGGAGCATAGACTAGAGGGGCTACCATAGTACCTCATTTTGGGGTCCCTCCTTCATGAGTGCAGCCCAGAGAGAGGATTCCAGAAAGTTTGATCTCGAATTGGATGGTTTCGTCCTAAGATAGAATGTCGCCATGGAGGATTTATACACGAGGAGTTCGTGAAATTGCGCGTTTTCTTGATATTAACCCTATGGTCGTATCTCTGCATCGCCAGTTTTCCGCGATTAATTTTGCGCGAGTAATTTCGCGCGTGAAACTTTTGCGCGAAAACATTTTGCGCGAAAACATTTTGCGCGAAATAATAATGCGCGAGGAATTTTCCGCGACGTTGAGCTGGAGTCGGATCTCCATAGGGTACTACCATTTCACATAGGGATCCTCGGAAAAATATGGGCCTTTTTCGACCTTTACCCAAAGAACTGGGAGACCGAGCTCATAAACCTCCGTATGGTGTTAAAGTCAAGGCTAAACTCTTGGAACTTATGCGGATACGATCTAGGCTTTAAAAAACTTAGACTCCTTTGATCATAGGCGATTGCAAAAATTTTACTTTTACGCTTATTTTTTATCGAGATTTTTTCAGACACGCGATTTATCGCTCTTTCTTATTTTTATATTTAGATCTATCAAAATGGCTCGCACTCACAATACTCGAATCAATCCCCAGCCTCGGATTCAAGCATCTAACTCTCCTTTTTTCAAAAAAGACTCTTCAAAAACGAAAACGTCTTCTCCTACAAAAGACGTTCTGAACCTCTTTCTAAGGCCAAGTCGCCTAAAACGACATCTGAAACGCCGGATCCTCGTCCAGTTAGACGCTCTAGTCGTGTATCCAAGCCTCCAGCGTTTTTCCTTGCCGAAGTTATTACTTTATCTCATAGTAAAGAGCCAGAAAACGAGCCGGAAGCTAAAAAGCCAAAACGCGTTCTCAACAAGAAAGCCAAAGAAGAGCGAGATCTCAGAGGTACCAGAGGTCATAGCTTTTGAGTTCAAAGACTACAATTTTAACATGTCCTTGGAAATCTTGCCGTTGAAAGGACCCGATTTTGGAGTTGTTTTTGAGATTTTCAAGTTTTTAACGAGATCGGATTTGGACCAATTGAAAATGGTATCAAAATTGTGGAGAGAGGAGATCGAAAAAGATGAGGAAAACTTGGGTAGGCTAAAAACAAAAATTCTAAGTAGAAAAATATGTTTTTGGATTAAAAAACGGCAGTATCACTTTTCGTACAATTGTTTTCATACGGTACTTTTCGTACAATTATTTTTCGTACGGACTTTTCGTACAAGTACTTTTCGTACGGTACTTTTCGTACAGGTACTTTTCGTACGAACTTTTCTTACAAGTACTTTTCGTACAATTATTTTTCGTACGAACTTTTCGTACAGGTACTTTTCGTAAAATTAGTTTTCGTACGGACTTTTCGTACAGGTACTTTTCGTACAAATATTTTTTGTACGAACTTTTTGTACAAATACAAGGGGGGGCAAAATTACTTGCCAAGGGGGCGAAAAGTCTTCGCCTAAGGAGCAATTTATGCGAGGATATACTGCCCCTTACGGGAGGATTTTTGCCCCCTCCCCCTTGTATTTGTACGAAAAGTACCTGTATGAAAAGTCTGTACGAAAAATAATTGTACGAAAAGTGATACTGCCTAAAAAACACGTTTTCTGATCAAGAAAATTCTGAAAAACGTTGTTTTCTAGCTAGAAAATGCAGATTTCTAGTCAGAAANTTGGAGAACTTTTTTAAAAACACGTTTTCTGATCAAGAAAATTCTGAAAAACGTTGTTTTCTAGCTAGAAAATGCAGATTTCTAGTCAGAAAACGTCATTTTCTAGTCAGAAAACAAAAACGCTATTTTCTATCCAGAAAACGTTACTTTCTAGTCGAATAACGCTAATTTTCTAGTCAGAAAACGCTGCTTTCTATTCAAAAACGCTGTTTTCTAGCTATTATCTAGTCAGAAAACGCTGATTCCTAGTCAGAAAACGTTATTTTCTAGTCAGAAACGCTGTTTTCTAGCTATTATCCAGCCAGCAAACGATGTTTTCTAGCCAAAAAACGCTATTTTCTAATCAGCAACGCTGTTTTCTAGCTATTATCTAGTCAGAAAACGTTGTTTTCTAGTAAAAAAAACGCTATTTTCTATCTAGAAAACGCTGTTTTTAGCTCTTCGCCCACTCGAAATCATTGTAAAACCCGGTTTGGACACATGTTCTTTTGCTATTAGAGAAAAATCTGGCTTAGTTTTGTCAATCATCACGTTTGGGTAAGCCGTTTCCATCCGGATGAACTTTACGCTGCTGGCGAGTTTCCTAACCAAGGTGGAGATGGTCTCATCAAATAGACCGAAAACGACCGTCCTATAGATAACCAAGTGTTGTGGCGCTGCGTAAGAAGAAATACGATAATAGCGCTCTAGTTTGAAATGTTCCGTTCATCGAAACGATTCTGAGTTCTATTTTATTTAAATTGTTTTATTATTCCGATTGCAATTCCATTCCAATTTATTTCTTGTTTATTTTAATACGTTTTGTTTCATTCCGTTTATTGTTATTTCACTTCTTGATTTTAATTCCACCCTTTTAAGGTGTGATCATTATTACGAATTATTGTATTATTTCTACCGGTTATTGTAAGTAAAGTGTTTATTGAAATCTAGAATCACAACACCGAGATATCGTTTTCTGGTACACCATGGGCCATACACATATACCACGTTTAGAAGACTACCCTGTTATGCCTTGTGCTTATCTCGGGTTTAGTTTGAAGCTAAATGGGTTTTTTTAATAAAAATCCAGCATTGGGTGTGCCCCTAGAGAAGGTCGAAAATAGGAATGGTCATTGATTGATAGAAAAAATCAATTTGATTCGAATGATCAGTGATGTTTAGAGTACTTAGATTATCAATTTTTGAGCGGATTTTTTTCGCTATTTAGGACCATATTTTTGACTTTTGGCCAAAATGAACTAGAAATATTTAGATTATACAANCAATTTTTGAGCGGATTTTTTTCGCTATTTAGGACCATATTTTTGACTTTTGGCCAAAATGAACTAGAAATATTTAGATTATACAAAAAAGACCCTACAAGTGCGGATTAACCTCATGACCTCTTCATACTTACATCTAGTCATAACACTCTAGTTGAACATTGATTATGATAAGACATCTCCATAAATAAAGTACGCATCAGTTCCAGATCGCGAGGGTTGCACTTTTTTTGATTTTTAATCATTTGTTAATATCAAAATTGAGGCTTCATGGGTGTTTGTAAAAAATTTTTAATTTTACGTGAGAAAAATCTTGCTGAGTAACTTTAGTCACATTTTTGCGACTTTGCGCTTCAATACACAGGCCTTCCCTGAATCAGAGAAGCGTTTTTTCGCTTCAAAAATGTCAAATTCAGATTCTCCACATATTTTTACCCCTAGAGGGGTTATTTTCAGAAAAAATTTTGAAAATTTTTTTACGTGGATGGGCCCCTTTCTGAAAGTGAGGGTAGGGGCTGAACTGTCAAAAATCGAATGCTAAAGCGTCCTAATCACGAGCTATTTTAGAAGCGAAAATTGCCATTTTTTATCTGGANGTGAGGGTAGGGGCTGAACTGTCAAAAATCGAATGCTAAAGCGTCCTAATCACGAGCTATTTTAGAAGCGAAAATTGCCATTTTTTATCTGGAGATCACTTCTTGAATTAGGGGCAAGGAAGCATTTTCAGAATTCGGGAATGTCTGTAATAGAGATCGGCAAAACCATAGTTCCGAATATTCGATAAAATATTCGATATTTGATCAAATATTCGATAAAATATTCGAATACGGAAAAATTTTCGTATATTCTCAAATATTTAAGTTAAAAACTTTTGATATTTAAAATAATTCTTTAACATCATTCAAAAATTTATTTAAACCATTAGATAATTTTGGAATCATTTTGTTCGTCTCATTTAGCTATAAAAAATTGCAAAAATCGATTTCTCCGCAAAAAATTCAAAAAAGTTTGTGTATTACATTACAACGAAGAGCTTGTAACAAATTCAAACGCAATTATCTCGAAAACTACAACGATTCAGAACATGCTGTAAAAACAAAAAATGCTCCATTTTTCATGATCTTTCCGAATATATCATTTTTCATATGATTGTAACTGACTGGACTGATCCTTTAAACTAGTGGAAATTGGATCTTTAAGTAATAAAAACGTTGATTCTCATAAAAAATATCTAAATAACGAAAATCTTTTTTTACTGACTCATCAAGTTACTTTTTTTGTCAACTTTATTGTTAAATAAATATTACTTTCCATAATAATAAAATTATAAAATCGAAAAAATATCACTCAAGACTTGCAACAGTTCCGGTAAACAAAATATCCCCTTGTCGAGTAGCAAGAGCATAAAGGAATGGATGATCAGCATGGAAGGTTTGGAATTGCTCAAAACTGTCTCCACGTGAACTCATAAGTGTTATGACAACTCCTGTTGCAGCTGCTGCTTCACTACCTTCTTCATTGGTCTAAAAAGTAAAATTTCAGTTTACAGGGTGTGCCACAAAAGTAAATTCTTGTGATTTTTATATGCAGTAAAAATGCATTTTCTCGAGCAAAATTATATCTTTTGACCTAATTCTTTTTTATATTCGTAGAAAATTCAATTACCTATATAAAAAAGAATTAGATCAAAAGCTATAATTTTGCCCATAAAATGCAATTTTATTGCAGACAAAAAAATCACAATAATTTTTTTTCACACTCTGTATAAAAGGGTTGTAGAACTTTTCGAAACACACTTTTCGATACACGCTTTTCGAAACTATTTTTACAAAGATCTAAAAAAATTTTCGTTTCAATAACCCAACTCGATCTCCAAATTTTATAAGTTTGGCGTCATTTTATTCATCTCATAGAACAAATAAAATGTTGTAATTGCTTTTTTATGCAAATTTTAAAATCTTTGTAAAAAAGCATGTTTCGAAAAATCTTACAACCGTATAAAAGAAGTTAAACAAGCAAAAAAGAAACGATTGTAAAAAGTTGGAAGTGCTCACAAAAAGTATAACTTTAAAAAATTTAATGAAAATGCTTTTTATTTGCATAAATTACACAAATTAATTTTAAATTAGAGACAGTTCCAATGAACAAAATATCTCCAGAATGAGTAGCAAGTATGTAAAGGTGGTTTGCATGCAAATTTCTTAATTTTTCAAGTTTTTACAACAAAAAAATAAGAAGCAAAGCCGAAAAGTTATATTGTTTTAAAAAAGTATACAGAGATGATAAGGGCCAAAACTTTTGGAGCACATCAATACCTACCTCAATAAAAGCCTTATGAAACACATCAGAAACATACAAATTACGGCTACCAGCCATGCCAGAAAAGTCCGCTTTTTTCTTATCAAAAGCATCCGTGATTCCAAGTTTCTTGAGAGTATCATTTAGAGATAATTCAGTCTCAATTTTGAAACGTGGCAATTCAACCTGAAATTTAAAAAAATCTATTTTTATGCTGCGTATAACTTACATCAATCCGAATTTCGCTATTAAATCGATTATTATGCCATTTGTGTGCTTCTTGAATGTGGTTCTGTAATTGTTGGCCAGTGATGTTTTGTAGCAAATTGCTAAGGCCAAAACGATCTTTTGGCAAGATAACATAAAGGAAAACTTCTTGGCTTTTATAAGGTAGGCCGAGAATTTTGACCTGGTTATCTTCATAATAAGGGAATGGATTTTTGATCTTCATCATAGGGACCTAAAAAGGCATATGTACTTCCATTTGACCCAGTGGATTGTGCAAAAAACAATTTGTCTTACTTGTTGCTCTCGGTTTTCCGACAAATAAAACGTCTTCGGCGCAGTTTGCTTTTTCTCAAACTTATACTCCCAAGTTCCCTTAAAATATATAGCGTTTGTAAGAATCATTCGTGTCAAATCATTGATTGCATCTGAAGGAATCAAATCTTTGATTTTACCACGAGTTGCTTGTTCAATAAAGGAGTTGATATTCTAAATAGTTTTCTTATACAGAGTAGGCAAAAAAGTGTCTGGAGCTACTTCGGCACTTATTCTTCGAAAAAGCTTTTAAGAGACGATGTCTCGAAATCTCGAACCAGTCTTGAACCCGGGGTGGCCATAGTAACGAAAATTCGAATCAATTTTTGAAACCGTGGTATACCCTAGGTTTTCGGCGTCGTAGAACACGAATCTGAAGTCCGTTTTGAATCCGACTTTTTGGTACCCCTGTGTATTCGGAAAATTCATGAAAAATGGAGCATTTTTTGTTTTTACAGTAAATTCTGAATCGTTATCGTTGTCGAGATAATCGCGTTTGAAGTTGGCTATTTTTTGGAATTGGTTTAGAATTTGAATTCTCACTAAAATTGAAAATCAGGGTTTTGGCGGGAATTCAAATTCTAAACCAATTCCAAAAAATAGCCAACTTCAAACGCGATTATCTCGACAACGATAACGATTCAGAATTTACTGTAAAAACAAAAAATGCTCCATTTTTCATGAATTTTCCGAATACACAGGGGTACCAAAAAGTCGGATTCAAAAACGGACTTCAGATTCGTGTTCTACGACGCCGAAAACCTAGGGTATACCACGGTTTCAAAAATTGATTCGAATTTTCGTTACTATGGCCACCCCGGGTTCGAGATTTCGAGACATCGTCTCTTAAGTTCGATTTTTTAGCCCAAAAATACTAAAAGTGTTGTATTTAGATAGACCTCACAAATCGGAATTTCCAGTATTTTGGGCTAAAAAATCGAATTTAAAAGCTTTTTCAATAAAAAATTTCCTACAAAAATCCCGTGATTAGGACGTTCGATTGAGCATTCGGGCGACGGAAACGGATTTAAACTCAATTTTTGGCGAATTTTTGAAATGTGGTAGTAATAAAAACAACCCAATACATAATAGTACCTTTTATGATTTTTTCTCGAATTTTGACAGTTCAGTCCCTGCTACGCCCTTGACTTTATGAATCAGAAAAGAATTTACTTGAGCCGCAGCTTCGCTATTGCTAAAGTCAATATTTTCGAATTGACCCTGAAATTTGTTGGTCAGAATTTGCTTGTAACTTTGGAGAAGTTGGAAATTTTCTTGGACATAAATACGATTGGCTGAGTCAAGTTCATAGGATTTGTTTTGAAGATTGAGTTGGGCCATGATGGTTGAGAAGTAGTCAAGAATTTTGTCGCTTGAGGCATCTAAATTATGATGTTTATGGGGGAGGGGAGAGAGTATTAGAACAAAATTTTCGTGTCTAAATTCATGTAAAATCATAAAAGTGCACTTGTTGACTCATCCTTTAATTCTTATGAAAAACTCAAACCTCCAGCAATAGCTTGAGAAATTTGATTAGCCGTTTGATTTTTGGCACCAACATAACACATAGCCAATGCAATAGAAATGGAAATCGGCGAAATAATCGTCGATTGACTAGATGCATTCGGATTAGCCCGGAGAAGATTCAAGCCGAAATCAGCCTGAGCTTCAAGCAATGACATCTTGATCCCTAAAACTGAAAAATTATGAAGCACAAATTTATATTATATTGGGTTGTACCATAATTTTCGGGCTTTTGCTATTTGAAAGGAATCTTACAAAAATGACTCCTATGAGTGTTTTTCTATGCGAGGAGTCGATTTCGCGCATTGCCGAATCGTGAAAATACTTCCTTGACCCTTAATCAGAGAAAGGGTGGGTTTATTGAAGCAAAAATAAACCAACATTTGGATGTTCGTCGGAAAAACAGCTGTCTGGGGGTTTTTTCTATGCGGGGAATCGCTTGCACGCATTTCCAATGCTTGAAAAAATTTCCCTGACACTGATTTAAGCGAGTTTAAACGATTTTCATTATGAAACCTTTTTAGAGAGCATACCCATCGTATGGGTACCTTCCTGTGGTTAAAATCAACAGATTCGAGTTCCCCATGTCGAAAAACCCCCGAGTAGAAAAAATCAGCCGATTTGGAGAACTTTTTTAAATTTCGATTTTTTCAAAAGCCCGAAAATTATGGTACAAACCAATAATTTAGAATGTTGTAAAAAATGATAAAATTTATTCATCAACTCTCAAAATAATTTTATTTTTAGTTATTTTTATACTGGGGTGAAAAATAAGCAAATATGAAATAATTTTATTTTTAGTCTTATCATAATTTTATAAAAAATGTAAACAAAATATGATAACTCATTTAAAAAATGCTTAGAATATGAAACATTTAGGCGAGCTTTAATCTTTAAATGATTCATATTTGGCTGAATTTTCGATCTTTTTTAATTAAAAAATGCAAAGAGTGATAAAAATTTATTCTGCAACTCTCAAAATAATCTTATTTTTTAGCTATTTTTATACTGGCGTGAAAAATAAACAAATATGAAACTTAATCTTATCATAGTTTATAAAAAATATAAACAAAAAATGATAAGTACTACTAGGTACTACTAAAAAATACAGTTTATTTATGAGACTTATTTACATAAAATGAGTCAACATATAAAAGTTGTTTATTTTTAGTTATCAAAGTTTTTCTCAATTTCGAAAACATATTTTGGTTTAAATAGGAAGTAAAAAAGGTAGAATGAAAATTAAAATATAGAAATTTTATAAAGGGGTCATCCAGACATGTATCCAGGATTTAATTTGGTGAAGGGGAAAATTTTCACAAATTTACCTTCTTCCATTCTCTATGTTTTTTCGCTATTTACCCCAACAATTGCTATAAAAAAATAGAATGGTCCCCCATGATTTTTTCGCGCCGATAGTGCATAATTTTTTTCTGAAATTATTATTGAAAATGCTCAGAAAATTTTGGTTTATAAATGCCAAATTTTGGGCAATTTTGTTGAAAAAAAGGTCATTTTTGGTGAAAAAATGGAAAATTTGAGCAATTATTGGTAAAAAATCATAATAGGGGGTTCAGATTGTAAAAAAATTCAAAATACTTGACTCAATGTGCGAATTTCCGTCGAGTAGTATATACTACTCGAATTACTATTCAAATGATTCAATACTACTAAATCCTTTTTGCTATTCAAAGTGAATTGACTACTAGTCAATTTCACGCAAAAAGGACGCATTTCGTAGTACTCGAATAATTTGAGTAGTGATTCGAGTAGTGTACACCAGGGGGCGAAAAGGTGGTACCATAAATAATTAAAAACGTTGATTCTCATAAAAAAATCTAAATAACGAAAATCTTTTTTTACTGACTCATCAAGTTACTTTTTTTGTAAACTTTATTGCTAAATAAAAATTACTTTTCTTAATAATACAATTATAAAATCGAAAAAAATATCATTCAAGACTTGCAACAGTTCCGGTAAACAAAATATCCCCTTGTCGAGTAGCAAGAGCATAAAGGAATGGGTGATCAGCATGGAAGGTTCGGAATCGAGAACTGCCTCCGACTGAACTCGTAAGTGACACGATAATTCCTGTTGCAGCTGCTGCTTCACTACCTTCTTCATTAGTCTAAAAAGTAAAATTTCAGATTACAGGGTGTGCCAAAAAAGTGGATTCTTGTGATTTTTTGTATGCAGTAAAAATGCATTTTCTCGGGCAAAATGATATCTTTTGACTTAATTCTTTTTTACAAACATAAAAGTATACAGAAATGATAAATAAGAGTCAAAACTTTTGAAGCACATCAATACCTACCTCAATAAAGGCCTTATGAACCACATCAGAAACATACAAATCACGGCTACCAGTCATGCCAGAAAAGTCCGCTCTTTTCTCGTCAAAAGCATCCGTGATTCCAAGTTTCTTGAGAGCATTATTTAGAGATAATTCAGTCTCAATTTTGAAACGTGGCAATTTAACCTGAAATGTAAAAAAATCTATTTTTATGCTGTGTATAACTTACATCAATCTGAGTTTGGCTATTATCATTATGCCATTTGTGTGCTTTTTGAATGTGGTTCTGTAACTTTTGACCAGTGATGTCTTGTAGCAAATTGCTAAGGCCAAAACGATCTTTTGGCAAGAAAACATAAAGGAAAACTTCTTGGCTTTTATAAGGTAGGCCGAGAACTTGGACCTGGTTATCTTCATAATAAGGGAATGGCTTTTTGATCGTCATCATGGGGACCTAAAAGGCATATGCACTTCCATTTGACCAAGTGGATTGTGCAAAAAACAATTTTCCTTACTTGCTGCTCTCGGTTTTCCGACAAATAAAACGTCTTCGACGTAGTTTGCTTTTTCTCAAACTTATATTCCCAAGTTCCCTTAAAATAGATAGCGTTTGTAAGAATCATCCGTGTCAAATCATTGATTGCATTTGAAGGAATCAAATCTTTGATTTTACCACGAGTTGCTTGTTCAATAAAAGAGTTGATTTTCTAAATAATTTATTATACATTTTCCGGGTCCCAAAAAATGAAAAAGTTTCTTCTTTATTTTTTGGGACTCGGAAAATTATTTTCTCTATTCAATGACCCTCAAGGGGTAATTTTACGCGAGAAATCGATTGCGCGCATCCCCAAACCCTGAAAATGCTTCCCTGATTCAGGGAAAAATTTGGGTTTCTCGATTTTTATCAATTTTTCGCCTGTACGCCCATGATTTGATGAATCAGAAAAGAATTTACTTGAGCCGCAGCTTCGCTATTGCTAAAGTCAATATTTTCGAATTGACCTTGAAATTTGTTGGTTAGGATTTGCTTGTAACTTTGGAGAAGTTGGAAATTTTCTTGGACATAGATGCGATTGGCTGAGTCAAGTTCATAGGATTTGTTTTGAAGATTGAGTTGGGTCATGATGGTTGAGAAGTAGTCAAGAATTTTGTCGCTTGAGGCATCTAAATTGTGTTTATAGGGGAGGGGAGAGTATTAGAACAAAATTTTCGGTTCTAAATTCATGTAAAAATTATAAAAATGCACTTTTTCCCTCATTCAATTTGTATGAAAAACTCAAACCTCCAGCAATAGCTTGAGAAATTTGATTAGCCGTTTGATTTTTGGCACCAACATAACACATAGCCAATGCAATAGAAATGGAAATCGGCGAAATAATCGTCGATTGACTAGCGGCATACGGATTAGCCCGGAGAAGATTCAAGCCGAAATCAGCCTGAGCTTCAAGCAATGACATCTTGATCCCTAAAACTGAAAAATTATGAAGCAAAAATTTATATTATATTGAGTTGTACCATAATTTTCGGGCTTTTGCTATTTGAAAGGAATCTTTACACAAATGACTCCTATGGGGTTTTTCTATATAATTTCGCGCATTGCTGAATCGTGAAAATGCTTCCTTGACCCTTATTCAGGGAAGGGGGTGGGTGTACTGAAGCGAAAATGAACCAACATTCGGATGTTCGTCGGAAAAACGGCTGTCTAGGGGTTTTCTAGGCAGGGAATCGCTTGCACGCATTTTCAATGCATGAAAAAAATTTCTTTTTTTTTAAGCGAGTTTAAACGATTTCATTATGAAACGTTTTTAGAGAGTATACCCATCGTATGGGTCCCTTCCTGTGGTTAAAATCAACAAATTCCTTCAGATTCAATTTCCTCATGCCGAAAAACCCCGAGTAGAAAAAATCAGTCGATTTGGAGAACTTTTTTTTTAATTTCAATTTTTCCAAAAACCCGAAAATTGGGCACTATAACTTTCGCCACGTTTCATGTTCGCCACGACAACTTTCGCCACGTTGCCAAGAAACTATAACTTTCGCCACGTTCGTGTCAATATACATATTTATCAAGCAAATCAGGCAACTCAATTAGTCTGAAATTAAATGTTTATTGACATGAAACTGGCGAAAGTTATATTGCCGAAAATTATGGTACAACTAATAATTTAGACTATTGTAAAAAATAACACAAATTTATTCCGCATATAGACCGTTGTTACAAATGATAAAAATTTATTCCACAACTCTCAAAATAATTTTATTTTTAGTTATTTTTATACTGGGGTGAAAAATAAGCAAATATGAAATAATTTTATTTTTAGTCTTATCATATTTTTATAAAAAATATAAACAAATATGATAACTCATTTAAAAAATGCTTAGAATATGAAACATTTAGGCGAGCTTTAATCTTTAAATGATTCATATTTGGCTGAATTTTCGATCTTTTTTAATTAAAAAATTCAAATAAATCAATTATATAAACGCAAAAGATATGAATTTTTTTACCGATGACCGAGACCGAGTGCCTATAGCGCTCAAAGCGATTCGACTTCGGATAACACTACTTTGTTTTTCTCCCCTATTGGGCCCATAGGGAATAGGAGGTTACCCCCTGTAAAAAATTATCTCTAGGGTATGGACCTATCGATCACTCGTTTTTCTTCTTTCACCATCCCTAACACGTGGTATAAGCCCTGCACTTTTTGGAGATCACCATAAAAAGATCGCTTGTACACTCGAACGAACGAACACAAGCGCTTTATATATATTCGGTCATTTTTCGTAAATTTTGAATGAAATTTGCTCGAAAAGGGTTTCTCGGTTTTTGACGAAAATTGGGCTACTACCGATTTTCAGTGCGCTCTTTCGAATGGCGGTGAAATTATTCAATCTTTTCTTCAGGAATTCAAATTCAAATTTTTGTTTCAATACTCAGACCACTTTAAAAATTCGAAAAAATATATCCATAAAACGGGGTGGTCGTACAAGAAAGTTGAAAGACCCGTTAATCAAACAATTTCGAAAACAATTTTTTGATTAAATCAAAATATGTTTTCGAAATTGAGAAAAGCAAATTTTGATAAATAACTAAAAATAAACAACTTTTATATGTTGACTCATTTGATGTAAATATGTCTCACAAATAAACTGTATTTATCCCGGATAGAAAATTTTGCAAAAAATTAAACTTCCTGATTTTGCTACTTTTTTGGGGATCGAACCATCGCTATTCAACGTTTCTAGGTAACGATCCTATCCCCTATGTGATGAAATGAAAAAAAATGGTGTTTGAAGTTGGCGAAATTCGAAAATTATCTATTACAACGAAAACATGAAAATAGCATAACAAAAAGAACCTGAATAAAAAAAAAGTTTTTTAAAAGTCTTCTTAATGAAACGCTTTACCACGAAAAATTGTTAAAGTTTGGTAATTCGTTTCAATAAACAGACTTTTATTGATTCAGGTTCTTTTTGTTATGCTATTCATTCCCGAAGCGTGAAAATACTTCCTTGACCCTGATTCAGGGAATGGAGTGGATGTATTGAAGCGAAAATCGAACATTTTCGAATTTTTATGAGAAAACCGTCGATTAGGTTTTTCTAGGCGGGGAATCGATTGCGCGCACTCCCGAACCGTGAAAGCGTTTCCTTCCTAAGGAAAAGGAAGCGCTTTCACAGTTTCGGGAGTGCACGCAATCGATTCCCCGCGTAGAAAAACCTAATCGACGGTTTTCTCATAAAAATTCGAAAATGTTTGATTTTCGCTTCAATACACCCACTCCATTCCCTGAATCAGGGTCAAGGAAGCATTTTCACGCTTCGGGAATGCACGGAATCGCTTGCTCGCATAAAATTACCTCTAGAAACATGTTTTTCAACAAAAAAATTTTTCACCGAGAATAAGTGGTAAAGTCACCCCCCTTCAAAATAGATCTTTAAAAAATCAAACTAATCAGTAGGTTGTCTTGAAAAAAGTTACACTAGTCAGTCGGTAAAATTTCTCTAGTCAGGGGGGTTATATCAAGAGTTGACTGTACTTTTTTATTTCACTATCAGTACCATTTAAAAAATTTGAGGGGTGTCAAAAAATCAACTTTTCAGGATCGACTTCGATTCAAATAAAACCGACGCCAATCGATTCCTCGACCTCGATTTATGAATAAAAGTGCCAAAAACGACGGTCGGCGACCTCATGAAGCATTTTTATACTCAAAAAACCGATTTTTGACCCTAAAAATTGCTAGAAATCCAAATTTGTGCTAGAATAGTAAATTAATGGACGCTCTATTAAATTTAAAAAATTCTTAAGCAAATTCTTAAGAAAATTTAGGACTTTGCCCATTAAAATGATTAAATATACACTATTCGACTCGATCTTTCGATTTCAGTCGAGTAGTATATTCTTTACTACGCGATATGTGAGTACTCGTGAAGCGAATACTCGAGTCAATACTGTTTGCGACTCCATTAAACCTATTGCAAATATCATATGTAATTAATCTAAAATATTATTTAAAAAATATAATTCCAAATTTGTTGTGTGCTTTTTAAAAAATAAGTACAGTTTATATATGAGACATATTTACATAATATGAGTCAACATATAGTTTATTTTTAGTAATTTATCACTGTTTGCTAATTTCGAAGCTTGCTTTTCTCAACATATTTTGATTTAAAAAGGAAGTAAAAAAAGGTAGAATGAAAATTAAAATACACACGGCTGACCAAACTGGAAAACAAGTGGGGACAGGTGAAAAACAGCTGTAAAACAACTTCCCTTTTTAAAATCACCGTTTTAAACTATGCTGAACAATTCCTGATCATTTTTCGAAAAATTTTTAAAAATCGATTTTTTATACCTTACCTCATTAGGCATCCAAAAAATAATCACGCGAAAAACAAATTACTTCAGGTGGGAGTCGAAACTGGGCCTTTTGCATAGAAAGCGAGAGCAAAACTAATGAGCCAACCAGCCTATATGAGGACTTTTTTAAAATTAAATAAGAATTTTCATAAAAAATCTAAATAACGAAAATCTTTTTTTTACTGACTCATCAAGTTACTTTTTTTGTAAACTTTATTGCTAAATAAAAATTACTTTTCATAATAATACAATAATTTCTGTAAAATCGAAAAATATCATTTAAGACTTGCAACAGTTCCGGTAAACAAAATATCCCCTTGTCGAGTAGCAAGTGCATAAAGGAATGGGTGATCAGCATGGAAGGTTCGGAATCGAGAACTGCCTCTAACTGAACTCGTAAGTGACACGATAATTCCTGTTGCAGCTGCTGCTTCACTACCTTCTTCATTAGTCTAAAAAGTAAAATTTCAGATTACAGGGTGTGCCAAAAAAGTGGATTCTTGTGATTTTTTGTATGCAGTAAAAATGCATTTTCTCGGGCAAAATTATATCTTTTGACTTAATGCTTTTTTTCAAACATAAAAGTATACAGAAATGATAAATAAAAGTCAAAACTTTTGAAGCACATCAATACCTACCTCAATAAAGGCCTTATGAACCACATCAGAAATATACAAATCACGGCTACCAGTCATGCCAGAAAAGTCCGCTCTTTTCTCGTCAAAAGCATTCGTGATTCCAAGTTTCTTGAGAGCATTATTTAGAGATAATTCAGTCTCAATTTTGAAACGTGGCAATTTAACCTGAAATGTAAAAAAATCTATTTTTATGCTGTGTATAACTTACATCAATCTGAGTTTGGCTATTATCATTATGCCATTTGTGTGCTTCTTGAATGTGGTTCTGTAACTTTTGACCAGTGATGTCTTGTAGCAAATTGCTAAGGCCAAAACGATCTTTTGGCAAGATAACATAAAGGAAAACTTCTTGGCTTTTATAAGGTAGGCCGAGAACTTGGACCTGGTTATCTTCATAATAAGGGAATGGCTTTATGATCTTCATCATGGAGACCTAAAAAAGGCATATGTACTTCCATTTGACCAAGTGGATTGTGCAAAAAACAATTTTTCTTACTTGTTGCTCTCGGTTTTCTGACAAATAAAACGTCTTCGGAACAGTTTGCTTTTTCTCAAACTTATACTCCCAAGTTCCCTTAAAATATATAGCGTTTGTAAGAATCATCCGTGTCAAATCATTGATTGCATTTGAAGGAATCAAATCTTTGATTTTACCACGAGTTGCTTGTTCAATAAAAGAGTTGATTTTCTAAATAATTTTATTATACAAGGTGGGCAAAAAAGTTTATTTTTTATTTTTTGGGACCCAGAAAATTATTTTCTCTATTTAATGACCCTATAGGGGTACTTTTATGCGAGAAATCGATCGCTCGCATTCCCGAACCCTAAAATTGCTTTCCTAACCCTGATTCATGGAAAAATTGGATTTTTGAAGCAAAAATTGTCATCTTTTATCTGGAAATCACTTCCTGAATTAAGGACAAGGAAGCATTTTCAGAATTCGGTAATGTGTGTAATCTATTCCCAGCATAAAATATCTCTATAGAGGTTATTTTTAGAGAAAAATATTTTTTCGGGCCCCAAAAAAACTTTTTGTCAACCCTTAATATGTACATGTAGGTTCGTAGTCGGGGAGGGGCTGAAGCCCTCATTGTCGAGGCGAAGTCAAGAAAAATGGTACCCCTTATAATTTTTTTCCCGATTTTGATCTGTTTTTCTCCTGCTACGCCCTTGATTTGATGAGCCAGAAAAGAATTTACTTGAGCCGCAGCTATGCTATTACTAAAGTCAATATTTTCGAATTGACCTTGAAATTTGTTGGTTAGGGTTTGCTTGTAACTTTGTAGAAGTTGGAAACTTTCTTGGACATAGATGCGATTGGCTGCGTCAAGTTCATAGGATTTGTTTTGAAGGTTGAGTTGGGTCATAATTGTTGAGAAGTAGTTAAGAATTCTGTCTCTTGAGGCATCTAAATGATGTTTATGGGGGAGGGAAGAGAATATTTAAAAAAATTTTCGTTTCTAAATTCATGTAAAAATCATAAAAATGCACTTTTTCCCCATCCTTTAATTTTTATGAAAAACTATAACCTCCAGCAATAGCTTTAGAAATTTGATTAGCCGTTTCATTTTTAGCACCAACATAACACATAGCCAATGCAATAGAAATGGAAATCGGGGAAATAATCGTCGATTGACTAACGGCATGAGGATTAGCCCGGAGAAGATTCAAGCCGAAATCAGCCTGAGCTTCAAGCAATGACATCTTGATCCCTAAAACTGAAAAATTATGAAGCACAAATTTATATTATATTGGGTTGTACCATAATTTTCGGGAACAAACCTGAATTTTTGACGTTTTTACCCATCTCCCTCCCCCAGTAGAGGTAACCTCTGAATTTAAAACTTGATAACTCCATCGGATTTGAGTTCCCTAGCCGGAAACCCTCTGAGTATCAAAAATGATCGAAAAATAAAAGTTGGAGACTTATTCCGCTTGAAACATACGTGGGCCCTAGGGGTCAAAAAAGTGGATTTTTTGAAATTTTTCAAATCATTCCAAAAACGCTTAGAAGTTGTTGGGCATAGTCAAAAACGGTGACATATGAAGCTTTTGCGAAAAAACAAGCCCGATAAAGGTGTTTTTCGAGCCCCCCATTTCCTTCAGAAACGCTAAAAAACGCTATTTTTCGATGTTCTGAGGGCTCTATATCTTCGGGGAAGCCTCAATTGCACTTTTTTCGATTTTCCCCGCCATTTTAGGCCATNGATTTTCCCCCGCCATTTTAGGCCATAAGGAACAGTTTTAGCTAGTTTTGGAAAAAATTCGCATCTTTCCAGTCTGACAGTTCTCTTTTTAGGCATAGGTTTAGGCCTACATAAACGCAAAAAATGTGTGATTTAAAAAAAATATTAAAAAATAATAAAATATAAAAATTTCGGACTTTTGCTATTTGAATGGAATCTTTACAAAAATGACTCCTATAGGGGTTTTAGTTATTTTAACACTGGAGTGGAAAATAAACAATTATAAAATTAGTTTATGTTTAGTCTTATCATACTTTTATAAAAAATATAAACAAAAGATGTTAACTCATTTAAACAATGCTTAGAATATGAATCATTTAGGCGAGCTTTAATCTTTAAATGATTCATATTTGAGTGAATTTTTGATCTTTTTAATTAAAAAAATTCAAATAAATCAAGTACAGGTTGTTTTTTGATTGCTCCCACATTTCAAAATAGCGCCAAAAATCGAGTTTAAACCCGTTTTCGTCGCCCGATGGCTCATTCGATAGTCCTAATCACGGGATTTTTTTACAATAAAAAATATTGAAAAAATTTATTTTCGATTTTTTATCCCAAAAATAGTGAAAATCACGGTTTTTTTAATTGCTCCCACATTTCAAAAATTCGCAAAAAAAATCGAAAATAATTTTTTTGTTCAATAATTTCGTTTTCTAAAAAAATCCGGTGATTAGGGAAATTGATTGAGATATTGGGCGACAGAATTGGATTTAAACTCGATTTTTGGCGATTTTTTGAAATGTGGAAGCAATTAAAAAAACCATGATTTTCCTATTTTTGGGCTAAAAAATCGAAAATAAATGTTTTTTTATTGTAAAAAAATCCGGTGATTAGGGCTATAGAATGAGCCATCGGGCGATGGAAACGGATTTAAACTCGATTTTTGGCGCCATTTTGAAATGTGGGAGCAATCAAAAAAACAATCTGTACATAAACGCAAAAGTTGTGTACTTTTTAAAAAATAAGTACAGTTTATATATGAGACATATTTACATAATATGAGTCAACATATAGTTTATTTTTAGTAATTTATCACTGTTTGCTAATTTCGAAGCTTGCTTTTCTCAACATATTTAGATTTAAAAAGGAAGTAAAAAAAGTTAGAATGAAAATTAAAATACACACGGCTGACCAAACTGGAAAACAAGTGGGGACAGGTGAAAAACAGCTGTAAAACGACTTCCTTTTTTAAAATCATCGTTTTAAACCATGCCGAACAATTCCTGATCATTTTTCGAAAAATTTTAAAAAATCGAATTTTTATACCTTCTCCCTTTCATCTACCAGCAAACAAAAGTGTGTAGAATTACTACCTAGTTTTAACCTTCTAAAGAATAAATATTCATTAGACACTTCGCAAAAATTTGTGGTGAAACTGGAACCGAAAGAAATTTTTTGGGTGAAACCAAAACCGATAAAAATTTTTTGGTAGAACCGAAGCCACAAAAATTTTTTTGAGTGGGACCAGAACCGAACGTTTTTTCGGTTCAGGTCATCACTGGACAGCGATTTTGTGTATTTAAACATTTTTTGAATGATCTGAGTATTGAAACGAAAATTTGAATCGAATTCCTTAAAGGGCCAGTCCACTTGGAAAAAAGTTATAATTTGTATATATTTGGAAAGAGCAACATTTTTATGCTCTATTAACTAGCTTTTCATTTATATTCATGGCTCTAGAGACTCTTTATATTTCATTCCTGAATCTTCTGTTGAAAAGTGGGGCATTTTTCACTACGGTATATGCTGAATTGTTACCATTGTCGAGAAAAATTGCGTTTGAAGTTGGTAAAATTTGAAAATGATTTATTACAACGAAAACATGAAAATAGCATAACAAAAAGAATCTGAATCAATAAAAGTCTGCTTTTTGAAACGATTTACCAAACAAATATTTAAAAAAGTTTGGTAACTCGTTTCAATAAACAAACTTTTATTGATTTAGGTTCTTTTTGTTATGCTATTTATGCTATGTTGATGTTTTTGATTCACCACTACTCGCCAAATTTTAGTGAAAAATATTCATCGCTCTCGATTTTTATTTATTTTTTTCATCTCGCGAAAAAAATTTTGAGTGGAAAATAAAAATGGCAACTTTGTTAGTGGTCTGGGGCCTGTTTCAATTGTTGACTAGAGAAATTTCAACTGCTGACTAGTGTTACTTTTTCCAAGATAACCTACTGACTAATTTGGTTTTTTATGAAGCTAAAATATAGATCTTTAAAAAAATCAAGCTAGTTAGTAGGTTATCTTGAAAAAAGTTACACTAATCAGTTGGTAAAATTTCTCTGGTCAACAATTGAGACAGTTCCCTGGACCGAAATTTTCATTTTGAAAGTTGTTTGCGAGTTCTATTTTTAGGCTAATCGCATTTTTAATAAACAAGCCTGTCTTTTCCTAACCAGTCTCTCGCTAACTCTATTAGCCACGTGATCTATTATGTTTATCCATTGGTCCAATTGTTTTAAGAGTCTTTCAGACAGTTGTTTTGGTTTTGATAACCAAAGAGGAGAAACAGATGTCATTTATTTTTGCAAAAAACGTAATTTTTGACGATTAAAAAAGTACTATTTTGATCA
>OZJO01011805.1:0-11559 GCA_900406225.1 Acrobeloides nanus | reverse complement strand
GATTTGAGAGAAAAAGTGGCAAAATTTTCCTAGAACAACTGAAATTATGAATTATTTTTATGGGTCATTTGGTTTTGGTGTCAGATTGTCCAGTCCCAGTGCCGTAGACTGGTGATGTTCAAAGTGATCATGATAAAATGGTGTGATAAGTGATAAGATAACGCATTTTGATAACAGTGGTAACGATTTTTGTGATAACGTTTTCACTAGTGGTGACAGTGATAACGTTATCTATTAAAATAAGGCATGTCCGTTATCACTAGTGATAACCCTAAAAATTGAATTTTTGATTAAATTTCGATTTTCGTACAAAATTCGAATTTTGGCCAAAAATCGATTTTTATACAAAAATTTGAATTTTGGCTAAAAATCAAATTTTTGACAAAAATTTCGATTTTTAGCCAAAATTCAAAATTCAAATCCATTTTTTACATAAAAAACTATAAGTTTTGATTTCCGCTTCAATACACCGACCCTGAATCAAGGTTAAGGAAGCATTTTCAGAGTCCGAGAATGCGCGCTTTCGATTCGTCGCATAGAAAAACCCTTATAGGGGTCATTTATAGAAAAAATATAAAAAATTTTTCCGGATCTTGAACCCTGCAAATCAAATTTTTTGCTCAAAATTGAATTTTTGTTCATAATCAAATTTTGTTCAAAATTCGAAATTTTTGATCAAAATCGAATTTTGACAAAAATCGAAATTTTGCAGAAAAAAATCAAATTTTTGGCCAAAATTCGAATTTTGGCCAAAAAATTGGAATTTGGCCAAAAAATCAAGTTTTTGGCCAAATTTCGATTTTTGATAAAATTTGAATTTTGGTCAAAAATTGAAATTTAGCAAAAAAATTGAATTTTTGACTAAAAAATCGAATTTTTGACAAAATTTCAATTTTTGGTCAAAATTCGAATTTTGGCCAAAATCGAAATTTGCTAAAAATTTGATTTTTTGGCCAAATTTCAATTTTTGGCCAAAATTCGAATTTTGGCTAAAAATTCGATTTTTTGACAAATTTCGATTTTTGGACAAAATTCGATTTTGTTTACAAAAAAATTCGATTTTTGGTTAAAAATTCAATTTTTTGGCCAACATTATCCAATTTCGATTTTATGGCAAAATTCGATTTTTTATTCAAGGGATCAACCTGGCGGACTCAACGTTTCTTAACTTGCCAGATCTGATGAGTGACTTCCTTATCCACTGTACTATGGGTCTTCAACTTTTTTTGTCACTTCAGCTGAAATGGACTATACTGAATAGGGATGTTGACCCCCTGTCCCAAAAAATTTTGCCCAATATCCTCCCCTTCAGATGTCACTTCATAAATAGAATCCGAATGTCCTCCCTGTACTACCATGAATACTGTATTACCATGAATAAAGAAAAATAATGTTTAAAAACAACTTGTTACCCTTCAAAAAACCAAATCAATAGTGTAAAAAATAAGTAGTGGAAGTGAAGCATGACGCATGCATTATGGCAATCAAAGAGTGTCGATTAACATTAAACGAATGTTGTTGCTACATGCCATCTTTGCGAAAGGTTGCCAGTCGGCTGAAGAAACATCAACTTTTGTTGATGTACACAAATATCGGCTCAAAACATGTGTACTCTAGTTGCAAAAAAAGAAAGTTACTCTACTCTACAAAAAAAGAAATGACAAAGATAGGCGTATAAAATTCTTATACAGAATCATGCTCATACGAGAAGCGTAAAAAGAACCGGCACTTGTCGGAGCTAATCCCCGCAAATTGCTTGTAATTCCATGTAAACGCCGACCGCATAAAGCCCGAATGCAAACACAAAGGCGGAAGCGTGCCCAACCTCATAAAACTCGCTCTTGAAACAGAAACAACTAGGGAGAAGAAGAAGAAGAGTACGTGTAAACTGGAAAAGTTTCTTAATTTGTTTAATTAATGCTTTAGATAGTACGGTAGAAATTGGCGTCAGGAAGGTGGAAAGATGAAGTCTTAAAGGACTTGTCCAATGGGAAAAAATTTGCCAATTTTTGTTCATATTTAGAAAGTTCATGAAAAATAGAGCATTTTTTGTTTTTACGGTATCTTCTAAATCGTTGTAGTTTTCGAGATAATCGCGTTTGAATTTGTTACAAGCTCTTCGTTGTAATACACAAAATTTTTCGAATTGTGTACTACAACGAAGAGCTTGTAACAAATTCAAACGCAATTATCTCGAAAACTATAACGATTCAGAATATGCTGTAAAAACAAAAAATGCTCCAAATTTTGTGCTCTATCACATGGCATCAAAAACACAAAAGTAGACTGGTTCTTTAACGCTTAGAAGCTCTCATAAAAAAACAAGCGAGAAGTATCTGTCAACAGCTAAAAAATTTTTTCGTAAACTTAAACCTGAACTTTGAAGAATTAAAATTGAAATAATGATGACAAATGGTCTTGATTTTCTAAAAATTACGATTCGCAAAAACTCATTTAATTGGAAAAATTGGATATGGATTACAACAAAATCCCATAAACTTTTAATCCAAAATGTGAGTGATTCGGTCGTTCAATGCAAGATCGAAAAAAGGGATCATCATTTGTTTAATTGAGCTCAATTTTATTGACGAAAATAGTTTAAAATTGTACTTTTTGAAAAAAAAGTTGCCTAATCATGGAATATACCAGCTTTTTTCGCAGGCAAAATCAAATCAACTCAAGTGGAATTCGAACCCGAGACCTTTAGACTCGAATCTTGGAACACTACCACTGAACCAAGTTTACAATAAAATCGTGATTTTTAATTTTGCTTATAATTTAACATAAATTTTTTTAACAACTTTTTTCAAAAAATTTTTGGGGGTACTACGTTTTTCAACACGCTCTATCTATTGATAGTGTTATTTTTTCAAAAATTCTTTAACGAATTCAAATTTTCGTTTCAATACTCAGACCACTTTGAAAATTCAAAAAAAATGTCCATAAAACGAGGTGATTCAAAAATTTAGGATTTTTATTTTGGAAAAAACAATACTATACATTTTGGTTCAAAAAGAAGCTCCCATATTTTTCCATATTATTTCTGAGTCATTTTAGGAATCAAAAAGACGATGAAGAGGGAAACTTTCTCACAAAATAAAATTTGGTTATGGATATTTTTTAAAAACTCTCTTAGTCATATATTCACTCTCTTCTTCTTCTCCTCCTCCACCAAATTTTTTATATTTTTCAAAAAAAGTTTTATAATACGGTATGGCTCGAAAAAAATAATAAATTTCATTTTGGCCCATGAAATTTCATTAAGAATGTAATAAAATAAAATTAGTCTATGTACAGGGTGTCCCAGAAAAAAAGTGAAATTTTCGTGATTTTTTCATGAATTTTGAATCCGAAAATTTTTCTGTCTAAAAATGACCCGTATAGGGGTAATGCGGGAAATCGATTGCGCGTGTTTCTGAAGCATGAAAATGTTTTCTTGACCCTGATTCAGGGTAGCGTGTTGAAGCAGAAAATGAAAGAAATTCGGATTTTGATCGGATATTTGACTACCTAGGGTTTTTAAATCGATTGCGCGTGTTTTAAAAACGTGAAAATGCTTTCTTGTCCCTGATTCAGGGTAGCGTGTTGAAGCGAAAATGAAAAAAATTCGGATTTTGATCGAACATTTGACTACCTAGGGTTTTTTCTATGCGAGAAATCGATTGCGCGTGTTTTCGAAATCTGAAAATGCTTCCTTGCCCCTGATTCAGGGAAGCAATCGATTTTTCGAATAGAAAAATCCCAGAATATCCTTCAAAATCCGATTTTTTTCATGTTTGCATCAATACGCTACCCTGAATCAGGGTCAAGGAAGCGTTTTCACACTTCAGGATTGCACACAATCAATTCTCCTACATCAAATTACTCCCTATAGGGGTCATTTTTAGAAAAAATTTTCGCTCCAAAATTCATGAAAAATCACGAAAATTCCACTTGTTTTGGGACACCCTGTAAATGTGCATGTAAGAGAAGAGGCGCCACTCTTAACAAAGCTCATTTTAAGAAAATGGGCCAAATGCAATTGTAAGTGGTCGTGTAATTGAAGACAATTGAGAGGAATTTAAAAAAGAAAACGTCCGCTTGATCGCACTCATAATGGAAAATTTTCGGCCAAAAAGAAATTACTGTACGAGTCTACGCACGGCATCTTGCCGGAAATGCCCCCAGGGGTCGTTACACAAGTACACAAAAGGTAAACACTCGGACAATACTTGAAAGTGAACTCGAAAATGGAGAAAAGAATAGAGGTCCTAAATGATTTTCTATTAGGTCGATTAACTCTATTATATTCGGGTTCAAAAATGGTACAAATGGAATTATAGGTTGGCCCCAAAAATGAGATTTTTGCAACTATTACACAACACCCACATGAAAAAATTTTCGAAAATTTTTTTATATGACTCCTCTAGGGGTAAAAACATGCAGGAAATCCGAATTTGACATTTTCGAAGCGAAAAAATGCTTCCCTGATTCAGGGAAGGCCTGTGTATTGAAGCGAAAAGTCACCAAAATGCGATTTTTGTGACTTTTCGCTTCAATATACAGGCCTTCTCTGAATCAGGAAAGCATTTTTTCGCTTCGAAAATGTCAAATTCGGGTTCTCCACAAGTACTCTATTCAAAAAGTTTGTGTATTACAACGAAAACATAAACGCAGTGAAAATTCGTCCTTGAACCAATAAAAGTTGTGTATTGACGCGAAAATTCAAAATTTTTTTGCAGTTTTCGTAAGTTTCGTAAATTTTTTTTAAATTTTCGCGTCAATACACAACTTTGATTGATTCAGGAATAAATTTTCACTACGTTCATGTTTTCGTTGTAATACACAAGTTTTAAAAATCGCCAACTTCAAATGCAATTATCTCAAAAACTACAACGATTCAGAACATGCCGTAAAAACAAAAAATGCTCCATTTTTCATGAACTTTCCTAATATATAACTGTTTCATAAATTTTTTCCGAGTGGACTGGTCCTTAAAAATAATCTCCTTGAATGCCTGATCGAACCTGAGCCAAAGACAACCTTCGTAATTATTTGGACCAGGTACCAAACTCCATCCAACCTGAGTCGCTTTAATTGGCCGTTAAATTCAAAGAAGAGTTTCGTCGCGTGAACAAAAGCTTCCTCGCTAGTTTTCCAGTAAAACGTTCTATGTTGCGCAAGTCGGATGTTTGGAGAAACGTTTCGCATCCGATTAAAATTGTTTTAATTGCGAGAAGGAAGTTTCGTTGTGCTGTTATGAGAAAGTGATGACCGCGGCAATTTGACTCACCTTGAGAAACGAGAGGACAATGAAGAAAACATGCTAGGAAATAAAACTTTTATGAGGATCTGATTACAAAAGCAATTAGAAAAATCAACTTTTGCTGAATGAAAGTGAAAATTTTGAAATTTCTTTAAAGAATACAGAGTGAGCCAAAAAGCCGTACTTTTGCGTTTTTTGGCGAAAATTTTTCAAAAATTGCATGAAAATATGTACTAAGTGAGGGGGGAACGTGCTGGGTCCATTTGACAGTAAAGACTTCCCGAATTTCCTAAGAAAAGTGACGAGAAACAATAAAACTTCGGTTCCAGTAAACCTTTTAACAAAAATGGAAGGTGTCTTTTATACATTTATCCCAAAAATTCCAATTTACAATGCACAAAATTCTACTGATCGCTAAGGGTGCGTTCAAGCATGTCAAAAAAGTTGTTGAAAAGTTGTCGAAAAATGTAACTTTGCCTGATTTTCAATAAAATCGAAACTTTTTTGACACGCTTGAACGCACTCTAATCAACTTGCAAGATCAAAATAGTAGTCGTTCAAATCGCTTTTGATTTTAAATGAACTTCTAAGATTAAGTTGCATCGACAATCAGTCGACCTTTCACTTTATTTTACAATGTTACAATCAATCAGACTTTTCGTGTTAATACTCGCGCAAGTTTAAATTTGAATAGAAAAGAGTAAAATGACTACGCGAGTATTGCAACGATTGATGAGAGATCAATCAAATGAAGACAATTAAGCGAAAATAATGAGGAACACGATGACAAATACTCCTTATAGGTGATTTTTGAAAAAAAAATTTGAAAATTTTTCACCAAAAACGCAAAAGTACGGTTTTTTGGCTCACCCTGTAAAGAATAAAAATTGTAAAAATAGCTCGAAAACCTCTCAGTTAGAAAAGTGTTCGAGAAAGTTTATTCAATAAAGATTTACGAGAATTTCCGTCACAAAATTTGTTTAATTACCCTATAAAATATAAATTTATCTGTTCCATATCTTTTATCATAAAGGAGCCGGCCAGTTTTGAACAGAATTTTTTAATTCTGTTGAATCAGGGTTTTCGTTTCAATAACCTAAAACAAACTAAAGTTCAAGTTGTGGCGATCAATTTTTGCGTTGGAAGTAAATTTCAAGTCGTTAACCCTTCGAAGATATTTGAACTGTATAAAAAATTTAAAAGCGTTTGTGTATTGAAACGAAGAGATTGACATCATTTGAATTTGATCTGTGTATTGAAACGAAAATTTAAAAAAATCAATTTTCATTAAAAAACATTCGTTGTTTTTATATAACTCTATGAGATGAATAAAATGACATAAAAATTATCCAATTTGAAGATTGTTTTGGGTTATCGAAACAAAAAGATGAATCAGGGTTTTCGTTTCAATAACCTAAAACAAACTAAAGTTCAAGTTGTGGCGATCAACTTTTGCGTTGGAAGTAAATTCCAATTCGTTAACCCATCGGAAAAAATTGTATGAAAAATTTAAAAGTGTTTGCGTATTGAAACGAAGAGATTGACACCATTTGAATTTGATCTGTGTATTGAAACGAAAATTTTAAAAAATCAATTTTTTTCCTGAAAACTTTTTCAGATTCTGAAACATGATCGATTTGGGTTACCTACAAAGAATTATTAAAAAAGGATTTTTTACTGTTAAAATGAAACAATTCGTGTAAAATTATAAGCAAAATTAAAAATTCGAATTTCAATGTGAAATTGGTTCAGTGGTAGTGCTCCCGAATTCGAGTCCAAAGGTCTCAGGTTCGAAACCCACCTGCGTTGATTTGATTTTGCCACAACTTTCACACCGATTTTTAACATTTTCACTAAAAATCATTGTCGTTTTTATATAACTCTATGAGACGAATGAAATGGCAAATTATCCAATTTGAAAATTGTTTTGGGTATTGAAACGAAAACTCTGATTCATGTTTGAGTCTCTCGTCTTTTTTGTAAAAACGCCGTGATGTTATTACGAAAAAGCTATTTCGTATAAAAAGGAATTAATGAAAAAGTCAAATAAAAAAAGTTGTGAACAAGAATGTCGAGAAAAGAATGAATTATGAGAGGCGGAGTCAACAAGCAACTTATCTTTTAGCATCTAGTTTTTGATAATGTAAAACATTTTTGTGTGTGTAAATAAATGCGTTTTGCCCAGGCTCTTGGCTTCTAATAAAATTGAAGAAATGGACCAAAAATCATCCCACAGTCAAACCTTCGTTTTTTGACACCCAGCGGGAAGGGGGACATAACGACCACGCAGGGATGCCGGCGGGAAAATTTGATATATAAAGAAATCGACTTGCTCTATATACCAAATTTTCCCACCGGCATTCCTGCGTGGTCGCTACCATTAAACGGAGGTACAACACACCGTATTTCCTCATCTTAATTAACTAACAAACTTTGATTGCAACGTCCGAACAAATCACTCAAATTTTCTGATTATCAACGTCAGGAAGAGAGATGAAGAATCCCGATCCGATTTCGTGTCAGCTGCCTGTTCAAAATTGATTCAATTAGAGCCTTCACAAATGAATTGCACTCTTGACAACTGCCCAAAATACGATAAACCTGGGACAAAATTTTAATCCTCCCTACCTCCGAAATTTTGAAAAGAATAAAGAGCTTTGTTTTGTGTATAGTCTGTTTCAGCGGTCGGGCAAAAAAAGTTGGATACAGCGCAGCAAAGTGGTGATCAAGGAGTTGACTGTCCGATCTGGTAAGTTAAGCAACGTTGGGCCTTAAGGTTCAAATAAAATTGTCAAAATTGAGACCAATTTTTTGGGCAAAATCCAAGCGACGAAGCTGGGTATCGAACCTGCAACCTTTCGGGCAACAGCCAAACACTCAACCTACTGCGCTACTGAGGTCACGTCGCCCCACAACCTGAAAAGTTGCTTTAAAAGCTTCAAACTGAAAAAATTGCATATGAGAAAACGCGAATTTTTAATATTTTTTAGGATCTGAAGCAGAATTGTCTCAGCTCTCTTCTCCTACAAAAAACTGCTCGCAAATAATCGATTGGGTGACGAGAAACCCTCAAATCAATGATAGTCCCAACCTACTGGGACACTATGTATAGGCTAGGTTTAGGGATAGGCTTGAGCTTAGACCTAGGCTTAGGCTTGGGCTTGGGCTTAGGCTTAGGCCTAGGATTAGGCTTAGGCTTAAGCCTAAGCCTAAGTCTAAGCTTAAGCCTAAGCCTAAACTTAAGCCTAAGCCTAGGCTTAAGCTTAAGTTTAGGTTTAGGCCTAAGCCTAGGCTTAAGTTTAGGCTTAGCTTTAAGCCTAGGCTTAAACCTAAGCTTAAGCCTAGGCTTAGGTTTAAATCTAGGCTTAAGCCTAAGCCTAAGCTTAAGTTTAGGCTTAGGCCTAGGCTTAAGCTTAGGCTTAGGTTTAAGTCTAGGCTTAAGCCTAAGCCTAGGCCTAAGCCTAGGCTTAGGTTTAAGCTTAAGCTTAGCCTTAAGCCTAAGCCCAAATCAATGACAGTCCCAACTTACTGGGACACCCTGTACTCTGATGTTGAGAAAATGTTTATACTGCTAATTTGCTAATGTTGTCATTAAGTACAAGTGTACACACAATTCAGCTGAAGACGCGCATGCCTTTTTCTCGTCTCTAGCGTGTATTCAACTTTTTCGCGAGTTCTGTCTACCTAAGAGCCTATTTGTTTAGTGATAAGTGATTGTGTTGGGGTGCGAACAGTGTGTTTCCGTAAGTTTTATTGGCGCCTCTCAATTCGATCCGATCATTTGGAGAAGATTTATTCGAGACCGGAAGAAGAGCAACTCTCTCTCGACTAAGACGGCTTCTGCGCGATCCATTTGTTTGTGTCTAATGTGCGAAACACCAACTCAGCAATTACTTGCTAACAATGAAAAAGGAGGACTCTTCAAATACAAAATTGAATGAATAACTTAGCAAGAAGCATAAATAATCGGATCAGGGGTCATACCAAAAAGTAGCTACAGAGGAAAGAGTTCAATGAAGTATGCAAAAAATTAAAATTTAAAGCACCAGTCTACTTTTGGGGAAATGATGCCATGTGAAAGAACACAAAATTTGGAACATTTTTTGTTTTTACAGCACTACTTGAAAATCTAACGGTAAAAAGTTATGAGCGAAACAAAAAAATTTAAAACGAGTTTGAACATCGAAGCGAAGAGCTTGATCAATCAGATTGTTTATTGAAACGATTGAAAAAAACATAAAATTCAAAATCCTTGAATATTTGGGAAAAAATCAATATAGCATTTTTTATAGCTCGACGAGACGAACAAAATGACGCCAAAATTATTGAATTTGAAAAATGTTTTGGTTTATTGAAACGAAAATTCTGAATCAGGGTTTTCGTTTCAATAACACAAGTAGACTGTTCCTTTAAGGGCGCCACAAAACTTGCAAATTTGAAAGGGCCATCGCTTAGTGGTCTGTCGAGAAATCGCCATCTTCGAAACGAAAGGTGCGTTCCATGAAACATGAGAAATCTCACATTTTTGTTATCGGCACCCCTTACCCATGTTTGGGTCCTACGCAAATATTTTTTTTGGCACCAAAAATATTTTTGGTGCCAGTAAAATAGAACCCTGAGTCCTATACCTATGTCTGGTAGCACATCCTTTCTAGAAAATAAGTAGTACAAAAAGTTTTATGGGGAACAAAATCGAATTACGAACAGTAATCCTTTTTCCGGAAGATGGAGGAGGATCAAATTGAAAAGAGAGTCGATCGCCTTTTCGATTGACAGCCATCGACGCACAAATCAAAGCCAATGTAAGTTAATACTAATCCCTATGTTAAACTGATGTGGGACACTTGTCTGCCAAACGCGTACAAACTCCGTGCGTTATTGGAACTTATTGACAATCAACATGATTGACTTGTCATTTTGGCTACATTACAAAAAAACAACAACTTTACCTATAGAAGAGGTAATAGAATTTCTTATTTTTTCATTTATTTTTTGGAAAACTTGATAAAAAGTTAAGGAGAAATGGAAAATTTCATAAATTTAAACAGCAGTAGGCAAGTGTATTTCAAATTCGATTTTTGGCCAAAATTCAATTTTTTGGTCAAAAATCTATTTTTTGGCCAAAATTCGATTTTTTAGCTAAAATTCAACTTTTTGGACAAACATCAATTTTTGACAAAAATTCGATTTTTTAGTCACAATTCGATTTTTTGGCTAAAATTCGATTTTTTAGCCAAAATTCTATTTTTGGCCAAAATTCATTTTTTTTATACCAAAATTCAATTTTTAGCCAAAATTCATTTTTCTTTTTCTTAAAAATCTTAGGAAACAATTGGCTGTAAAATTCCTATAAGTTGAGAGTAAAGATCAATGAAAAATTGAATCAAGTCGTAAAATAGGCCTTTAAAAATTTGTTTTTGGGAATAAAATGAATTAATCGTAAGAGTATTTGTAACCGTAGCCATGGAAAATAGATTGGCTTCGATGTATAAATAATGAGAGTTGACAAATTCAATTTTTTGCGACTTCATTGAAAAAATATTAGCCTTATATGAGCCATTGTTATTATTGGTTCATTAAATTTTCATAACAAGATTCGCATATAAATTTTTATAAAAATTTATTAGTCATCCTTTATTTCGAAATTTAATATTCAAAAAAATAAATAAATTTTGATGAATATCCGCTGAGAGAAAATCGTTTCTTAAAAGTTTAAAAAAAAATTTGTTTTGCATATCTTACAGTCAAACCTCCATATAACGAAACTAGGGAGGAGTCGTTATATCGAATCGAACGGGGAAGGGGTGCGTTATATCGAAATTTTCTAGAAAAATGCTTTACATTCGTTATAAATGAAGTAAAAAGTGTCAAAATAGGTCGTTTGATGTTTCGAAAGTTGACATTTCGAAACGTTTGTTATGTTTTTGAGCTGATTTCTCCGGAAATACAAAGCCAACATCCTGATAGTTTTGGTGTCGTTAGAAAGCTGGATTTCGTAGCAATCAAATGACACCAAAATCATGCCATAACTCAAAAAACTTTTGAAATCAGTAATTTGTAAGATGATAAAAGGCTAAGGCATAGGCTAAGGCTTTTGCTTAGGCTTAGGCTTAGGCTTAGGATAAGGCTTAGGCTAAGACTTAGGCGTAGGCATAGGCTTAAGCATAGGATTAGGCTAAGACTTAAGCATAGGCTAAGGCTTAGGCTAAGACTTAAGCATAGGCTAAGGCTTAGGCTTAGGCTAAGGCATAGGCTAAGGCATAGGCTAAGGCATAGGCTAAGGCATAGGCTAAGGCATAGGCTAAGGCATAGGC
>OZJO01011791.1:0-18479 GCA_900406225.1 Acrobeloides nanus | reverse complement strand
TTTGATCAACTTAAAAACGGATACTTTTTTGACCAACTTAAAAACGGATTTTTATACTGTACAAACTACAAAAAAAAATTTTTTTCTTCATATAGATTGTATAAAAAATCATATAGATTGTACAAACTACAAATCCTGAACTCGGGATTTCCAGAAAAACAGACTTTATATCTCGAGCTAGGAAAATGCATTTTTCATGCGGTTTTTTGCTACGTGCTATTCAGACCATCCCGTTTTGTATTTGATACAAATTTTAAAAAAATTTCAAATTTTTCGATTTTTGCCTTGGTCCCCCAAGGGGTCAAAAATCGAAAATTTTCGAATTTTTTAAATTTTGCTAAAAACATGTTTCTTGTGGTTTTCGGGGTCGGGGAACACGATTTTGATAGTTAACAAATGCCAAAATGCACAAAAAAGTGGAGATGGCCAAAAAATGGTGATTTTCATGTAAAAAAAGTGACATATGAAAATCACCATTTCTCCACTTTTTTGTGCATTTTGGCACTTTTTTGTGCATTTTGGCAATTTTTAAAAAAATTTTTATCAAATACAAAACGGGATGGTCTGAATAGCACGTAGCAAAAAACCGCATGAAAAATGCATTTTCCTAGCTCGAGATATAGTCGTTACAAACCCGTGACACTTGAAAGATTCACCCTGTAAATCCATTAAAATCAAAATTTTTCCTATGTCAGGACTTATTGCATTTTATGCTAGGACCTCTTATCGAGGTGTCCACCTCGATAAGTTTTGCACACATGGACAAGACTGTTTGCATCCCATGTCAGGAAATCGTACATCCTTTGCCAGGACTTCTCGGCACTAGGAGTTTCCTTATGCTTACGGAAATGTCCTTACGGAATTTGCTTACGGAAATGCCCTTAAGGAGTTTCCTTACGGAATTTCCGGAAATGCCCTTACAGAAATTCCTTTAAGGAAACTCCTTAAGGGCATTTCCGTAAGCAAATTCCGTAAGGACATTTCCGTAAGCGTAAGGAAACTCCTAGTGCCGAGAAGTCCTGGCAAAGGATGTACGATTTCCTGACATGGGATGCAAACAGTCTTGTCCATGTGTGCAAAACTTATCGAGGTGGACACCTCGATAAGAGGTCCTAGCATAAAATGCAATAAGTCCTGACATAGGAAAAATTTTGATTTTAATGGATTTACAGGGTGAATCTTTCAAGTGTCACGGGTTTGTAACGACTATATCTCGAGCTAGGAAAATGCATTTTTCATGCGGTTTTTTGCTACGTGCTATTCAGACCATCCCGTTTTGTATTTGATAAAAATTTTTTTAAAAATTGCCAAAATGCACAAAAAAGTGCCAAAATGCACAAAAAAGTGGAGAAATGGTGATTTTCATATGTCACTTTTTTTACATGAAAATCACCATTTTTTGGCCATCTCCACTTTTTTGTGCATTTTGGCATTTGTTAACTATCAAAATCGTGTTCCCCGACCCCGAAAACCACAAGAAACATGTTTTTAGCAAAATTTAAAAAATTCGAAAATTTTCGATTTTTGACCCCTTGGGGGACCAAGGCAAAAAATCGAAAAATTTGAAAAAATTTTTTTAAAATTTTTTATCAAACACAAAACGGGATGGTCTGAATAGCACGTAGCAAAAAACCGCATGAAAAATGCATTTTCCTAGCTCGAGATATAGTCGTTACAAACCCGTGACACTTGAAAGATTCACCCTGTAAATCCATTAAAATCAAAATTTTTCCTATGTCAGGACTTATTGCATTTTATGCTAGGACCTCTTATCGAGGTGTCCACCTCGATAAGTTTTGCACACATGGACAAGACTGTTTGCATCCCATGTCAGGAAATCGTACATCCTTTGCCAGGACTTCTCGGCACTAGGAGTTTCCTTATGCTTACGGAAATGTCCTTACGGAATTTGCTTACGGAAATGCCCTTAAGGAGTTTCCTTACGGAATTTCCGGAAATGCCCTTACGGAAATTCCTTTAAGGAAACTCCTTAAGGGCATTTCCGTAAGCAAATTCCGTAAGGACATTTCCGTAAGCGTAAGGAAATTCCTAGTGCCGACTTCTCCGCCCCCTGTACAAATTCTGTCAGCTAACACATCTGATTGTCTAAACTGCTATTATATTGTTCCAAACACTAAAGAGAAAATTGGCATTTTGTATTTGGCAATTTTTTATTTATTACTTCTAGAAAAATTGTTTTATTTACTACTTCTAGAAAAATTGTGTTGTGCATTAAAATTTTTACTTTCTCATAATTTGCACTCAAAATTTAGCCTCACTACTAATGAATCAACTTGTTTCCTGTAAATACATGCCTTGTTTAATGCGCCATGTTCTTCTTCCATCGGCCTCCACTTTTACTTGTCTGCGATTTTCTCATAATAAGCGAGAATTTGCACCAAAAAAGAGGCAAACGTCCAAGTTTAAGTATAAAGAAGAAACACAAGCAGCTAAAAAGATGCTACATAGGAATGACTCACACAAGCCTTTTATCGAGGTGTATTCAAATGCAAATATTGAGTAAGTGTTTTTTGTTTCGTGCGATGTAGTGGCGTAGCTAGAACCCGGGATGGTTCCCCTCATTCCTGGAAAAATTAAAAATTTTCCTAATGATCCGTCCTTATGTTTTTGCCCAGTTTTTTGAAAAAAATTTTCAAAAATCATAATGGTTTATTTTTCGATTTTTTTTATCAAAAATGACCAAAATTTCCTATTTTTTTCACCAAAAAGGTCCAAAATTTTCCATTTTTTCGACAAAACTTGTAATTTTCTGAACATTTTTAGCTTAAAAATAAGCATTTCTCAAAAAATTTTCATTGGTTTTTTCTTTAACTAAAGTTTTTCATCAATTTTTTCCATTTTTCAACAAAAAATCCCCAAATTTTACATTTTTTAAATCAAAAATTAGTCATTTTCTGATCATTTTCAGCATAGAAAAAAAGCATTTTTCAAAAAAATTTTCACCTGGTTTTTGCGTGAAATCAAATATTTCAACAAAATTTTTATCGAAAATTTCTGATCGTTTTCATGTTAAAAATAAGTTTTTCAACAAAAAAGTTTGACGTAAAACCCGATTATTTCAGGAATTTTTCGAGGCAGAGTTAGAATATCTAGAGAAATGGGTCGGACGTTTAGATTGGTATGAAGGAACCTTGGATTCGCTACTACTAGGTCCAAATTTCTCGATCGATGGTTATACTTGGCAAGATTTTCGAAAAACTATACGTTATTTGGACCCAGAACTAGCTCCTGTTTTTTCGCGCCTGTCGGCGCTTATGTTTTTTCTCAAAATTTTCGAAAACGTAAGAGGGACGAAGGTAAAACATTGCTTGAAAAGGTTTCCTTCCATTCTTAGAAGCTGGCTACGCCACTGGGTGACGCCAAAATTTTCTCAAAACTCGATTTTTTCAGAGAACTAGCAGCTGCATTGGACGAAGATCTTGATACTATCAAAGAGTTGGTTGAGGAACTTGATAGTGATAGTGAAAAATATTTGAAAGAGCTAAAACGTAAGTTGGAGCTCTAGGGATTTATAAGTTACAAAAGACAATCCTTTCACTGTCCAGAAATATGCGAATTTTGAGCACCAACATAAATTATAGTGACAATGATGACAAATGTGACAATTTTTTCTCTTTTGTCACAATAGACAAACTAGCATCATGCTCAAAATTCACATGTTTCTGACCTTCTCGAAATCGAAAAAAGGAAAAATTTTTCCTATTGGTCCCCCTATGTTTTTGCCCAAAATTTTTGTAAATTTTTTCAAAAATAGTAATCGCCTTTCATTACGATTTTTCACCAAACATTTCATTTTTTGAGCATTCTCAGCTTAAAAACAAGCATATCTCAAAAATTTTTTCTGAGATATGTTTGATTGTCACTTTTTGTAACCTGTGTATCACTAATATGCTCTTTTGATGAGTTTTAACTTTATATTTTTTAGCCTTGGATAAAGTGATTTTATCGAGTATTTTCGCTACTTATAAAGTACAACCAAAATTTATCTCGCGTTCAGTTGCGAAAGAAGTAACACATGACGAAAATCAAGATTTAGTGCCTCAGTATGCTGATTGAAAATTGAAATTGGCAAATTTTTAAGCTTTGTATTTTTAGGCCTCAACCTCCACCTTATGAATGTGTTCGAAGAGCACCGGTGGTCACTATCATGGGTCATGTAGATCACGGTAAAACGACTTTGTTGGATGCGCTGAGAAAGTCTCGTGTAGTAGATCAAGAATTTGGTGGTATTACTCAGCATATTGGAGCATTTTCAGGTGCTCTTTTTGTGTTTATTTAATATGTTTAATATTTATTTTTTGTAATAGATTTTATAAGCTGGACACCTAGCGGAGCTTCCGAGTGATTCTATATCATAGAATATAAAATTTAGAATAGTTTAGACAAGGGGTCGAAATGGGGCCGGCCCCACATTGGACCTGGCCATCCTATGGTGTGGGGCTATCAGAGGCTGTCCCTGGACCCCTATTGACCCCAGGGTATGTCTCCGTAGAAGGGGGCCGGGGTCGGCCCTGGACTCCTTCGATTTCAAGGCTGGCCCTCGTCGAAAGGGGCCCCGGATGCCGGCCCCATGGCTCCCAGAGACTCATATTAAGACGAACTTAGAAAATCCTGGCTATGTCACTGGTTTTGTACTTTATTTGTCTCTAATTTATTTCTAAAACGTGTCATTTTTTAGTCCAACTACCTAATAATAAAGCTCAAGTAACCTTTATTGATACTCCCGGACATTCTGCCTTCAAAGCGATGCGAATGCGAGGCGCAAATGCGACTGATATTGTTGTCTTAGTTGTAGCAGCCGATGACGGTGTCATGGAACAAACTATTGAATCTATAAAGTATGAGATAGGGCGACGATCAATTCGTATTCGACCAACTTGCATCCCCCTGCTTGTACATGTATGCCTAGCCAAAGGGGGCGACCGCACCCTCGTTCCTGAAAAATTTGAAATTTTTTAAGGGTCCCTTTATGTTTTTCTCCAATTTTGAAAAAATGTCCACTTTTCAATTTTTTCACCTCACGTTTTCACCAACTTTTTTAGATATGCTAGAGAAGCGGGTGCACCATTTGTCGTTGCCATCAATAAATGTGATAAGCCAACAGCTGATCCGGTATAGCTTGAATTTATAGATGTAAATTTTGTGTGTGTTGGTTTTTAGGAGAGAGTCAAGCGAGAATTGATGGAACTTGATATTATACCAGAAAGCTATGGTGGTGATGTACAGTGTGTAGAAATTTCCGCATTGACTAAGAAAAATCTTGATGCACTCCAAGAAGCTATTATAGTGCAAGCTGAAATTATGGACTTAAAAACGACTCCCCAAGGGCTTGTTGAAGGGATTATTATTGAATCGACTTCTTCGCGTACTTTTTCATTCGTTAACTCATCACACTTTTGTAGCCAAAATCGATTTTTGCTTGCTTAAAGAATTCTTTTGAATGTTAAAGTGGTTTCTGAGCATATTTTTTAAAATAAATTTGAGCTCAAAAATCGATTTTTGGCTCAATTTTGAACCCAAAAGATCGATTTTTGCATTACCTTTTAATTCAAAAATTGATTTTGACTCCTTTTTTACTTATAAGCGATCAATTTTCAGCACATGGCCAACACTGTACAATGATTGTGCAACGTGGTACTCTAAAATCCGGTAGTTTACTAGTAGCCGGTGAATGTTTGGCTCATTCCAGGCTGATGGATGAATTTGGAAAACCGCTCAAAGAAGCTGGTCCAAGTACGCCGGTTCAAGTTCTTGGTTGGAAAGATGGTGAGCTCCCACATCCAGGCGACCGAGTTTTTCAAGTGGAGAACGAGATCAAAGCTCGTCGTGTGATTACTTATAGAAGGCAAACACGGATTCTTAAAAATACGGAAAAAGATATAGTCAGTTTTGGCTCTCTAGGACGTTTTACAACGGTCGATTTTCTCTACCTTCATGTAGTCAAAATAAAAAATTCCTTCAGATTCAAATTCTCCGTATAGAAAAATGCTTGGAACATTTTGAAAATTCGAGTTTGTTCAAGTGAAATTCAAATTTTTGAAAAGTGCAGCGTGGGTGGGGAATGGAATTCCCTTTGTGGAGGTATGGCTTTTTCGTTGTAAAATGTCCATTGTAAAACGTTCTAAAGACTCAGTTGTTATATAAAATTTGTATAGATGATTTTAACCTCCAATTTTCAGGAAGAAATTGATAAAAAACGTGCCGAAGAGCGCAAACACTATGAACAACTTCGCGAAGAGAAGTACAAATCGGGTCAATTGTATTTCTCACTTTTCTCAAGTGGCGCCTACATCGCAGAGCGCACCAAAGCGAACAAGGAAAACCCGAACAAGCCTCCAGAAAAACCCAAGCTTTCCATCATAATTCGAACGGATGTGGATGGAACCTTGGAAGCCATATTGAATGTTATTGATACCTATACTAGTAACGAATGTGATTTGGACTTGGTCGATTTCGGAGTTGGGCCGCCGAAAGAAACCATTGTTGATTTGGCAGCCACTACTAAAGCCATGATTTTTGCGTTCAATGTCCAAATTCCACAGAGGATTCACGATTTGGCTACTATGAAAAAGATTCGAATAGAAGAGTTTAATGTAATCTACCGGCTAGTTGATGCGCTCAAAAACAAGCTTTCAGAAAAGCTACCTCCATTAATAGAGAGGAAGACCATCGGAGAAGGGCATGTTCTCAAAGAGTTCTTGTTGAAGGATGGAGAAAGCAAAAAATTGCCAATTGCTGGATGTCTTGTTGACTGGGGAACTTTTAAAAAGTATAAATAGATGAATAGATTTTGGTACTACTAAGCATTAGCTGCCGCAAATGACATGGCTATTTTTCTGAAAAAATTTTTTTCATAAAGTTTTCTAAAAACCCTATATGGGTTTTAAATGCGGGAATCCAAAAAACGCACCAACTCGATGTCTGAAAATTTTTCTTGGCGCATATATGTCCGCCGAAAGGAGCTGCCCTTAAATTACGTTTGCTTTTTTCAGATTTTTGTACTCCCCCGTAATTAAATCGTTAGATTTTGGCTGATCCCTCTCTCCTACCTCAAACGTTAGTTAGGGTTTTTTAGAAAAAATTTTTCGGAAAAATTCCCTTGTCATTTGCTTCAGCTAATGCTTAGTACCGATTTTTTTCTAAATCTGAAACTTTAGAGACGCTA
The DNA here is from genome assembly GCA_900406225.1 of Acrobeloides nanus. Classification (NCBI taxonomy): domain Eukaryota; kingdom Metazoa; phylum Nematoda; class Chromadorea; order Rhabditida; family Cephalobidae; genus Acrobeloides; species Acrobeloides nanus. The sequence continues at coordinate 11,293 of OZJO01011791.1, read as the reverse complement.
TATACCGATTTACACGTACTGTCCAAAATGAAACCAAACTTCTGTATGAAGGACCTATTGAAGCTATGAAAATAGTCAAAGAGGTGGTCAACGAAGCAAAAACTAATCAAGAAGTGGGATTGTCGTTGGATGATAAAGCAATACGATTCAAGCAGGATGACTCAGTTCAAGTTTTTGAAGAAATTTCGATACCACAGAGAATCGATTGGAATCCACCTGGATTTTAATTTGTTAGATTAGATAGTTGTTATTTTTGTGAATTCTTGTTTTTGGCACTATAACTTTCGCCACTTTCGTGACAATAAACATATTAATTTCGACTAATTGAGTTGTCTGATTTGCAATAAATATGTGTATTGACACGAAGGTGGCGAAAGTTGCTATGGCGAACATGAAACGTGGCGAAAGTTATAGTGCCTTGTTTTTGTTTAAATAAAGATTTCTAATGAGTTATTTTTGTTTTTGTTATGGTTTAATACCTTGTCATACACTCCTGTGCAAAAATATAAATTCTCCCTAATCCAATCCGAGTTGCAGTTATGCACCTAGTTTATTCGTCTTTTTTTCTTTAGTAACTTTTTTGTATTGGTACAATAAAATTTTTTTATTGAATTTTTATATTTACATAAGGCATAATATTTATATAGTACAAAACCAAAGCAAAATTTATAGAAATTTTTAAGAAAACGAAATGAAGAATAGAAATTTTAAGGTTATCAACAAGGAGTGCTCGGTAGAGCTTTCTTTGAAAGACTATCAAAACTTTTCCTTTTATTTTGAGCAAAACCGGTTGGATTTGGACAAGATGGTAGTAGAATACCATAACAATGGACAAACAATCTTGAATAGGTATTCTACTGGGATGAGGCAGTACAAAAATACAACTTTATAAAAAATCAAATACTAGCAAATAGTGCAAACGTGACAACAAATCCCCGATGTTTCGCTCTCGTCATCCTTTGGTTCGGCACCGATTGCACTGAGAATCGCTTCGTCAAATACCCGTTTCAGTCCACGATGCGTTAATGCGGAGCAGCTGAGAAAACATGAAGCACCCATCTAAAAATTTTCATTTACAGGGTGTTCCAAAAACGCCATTTGGTCATTTTTGGCGAAAATTTTCCAAAAATATTTCTCAAATATTACTCAGGGGTATTTTTGCGAGAATTCGAAAATACGAAAATTGGATATTTCATGGCCTGGGAGACGTTTTCAAGGTTTTTCGATGCACGCAATCGATTTCTCGCATAAAAGTCTTCCCTCATAGCTTAAGAGCCGTTCTTTTAAGGTCCGAGTTGGAAAGAAAAAAAGCAATCTATTCGAAGTGACCTCTGGTGTTCCACAAGGCTCAGTTTTGGAATCCCTGCTCTTCAACGTCTATGTAGACCAGATCTTCGACGCCGAACTTAGCCTTACTTCAAGATTCGTCATGTATGCAGACGATTTCGCATACGTCAAGCCACTGGTAGATGGCCAATCTGAGATCCAACTCCACGAAGATATGAGGCTGCTCTGTGTCGACCAATTTTGCTACCTCGGAATCGACCTAGACCCCAAGCTGCTACAGAAATCACGTGGCCAGAATCACAATGAAGTGCAAACAAGCTCTTGGAGAAGTGCAACAAGTTCTTGGAGATGGTTCAAAAATAGGCACCAAAACACGTCTTCATAAAGTTTTACCAGTCAACGATTGAAACGATCCTGACCTATGCCATTGAAGCCTGATACCCTTCCCAAGTTGTTCTCCAAGATTCGATCGAAAGGGTCAAGAAGTTCACCAGACTTGCCACAAATGACTTCCGTTTCTCTACCCACTACACTTCGCTTTTAGACAACCTGAATTGGATCCCATTAAGTCAACTTGCCATGGAGAAAGGCGCTGTACTTGTCCGCCATTATGCAAATGGCAGACGACACATACCCGACAATACCTTCATGTTGAAAAGCTCTCTGGACCTTAGTCAACAACTGGTCATGAATTGAAGCTAGTCCTCCAGTCACATCACTCGAAGCAGCTCCGTGAACTCTGTCAGGCGTATCTGGAACGAACTCCCAGCTGAAGTCGCTACAACCCATGATCTGCGCCAGTTCAAGCGACTGATACGAAACCCAGAAGTCTATGCGGCCCAGGAATGTGATCAGAAAAGTGGAATCCAATCTGTGATATTTGTACAGGACAAAACTGCCTTGTTATATTTTATTTATTGAGCTATATCTCTGTGTTATATCTACACAGAGCCATTTTGGGGAAAAAATTTTGGAAAATTTTCGCCAAAAAAGCGGTTTTTTGGAACACTCTGTACTTATCAACAAGTGAAAAATTGGCATACTTCTTTAGCCGCTTGTTCAGCCACTTTCAAGTCCACTCTAGAGTAGACACTCGCACTTTCATAGAGATCCTGTTTTGTACCGACTAGAATGACTGGAACTTCGGAGCCACAATACTTTCGGATTTCTGGCATCCATGTGGTTTGGCAAGAATCGAGGCTTTTCTTGTCAAGTAGGGAGAAGCATAAGAGGAAAACATCGGTTTGTGGGTAAGATAGGCATCGTAAATGAGAATAGTCTTCCTAAAAATGATAAAGTTTTCAGACACACTTGTTTAAAGCTATAATTAAACGCTATTTTTTCACCAAAAATTCTGAGAATTATTTTGTCTAGGTCAGTAGGGAGAGATCTTTTTAGCTATAAGAGAGAAATTTATGTCTAACATTGTAAGCATAAGGTTAAGCCTAGGCTTAAGCCTTTTTGTAATATTTTTGGCAGTATAACTTTTCATACAATTGTGGTTCGTACGGGCTTTTCGTACAATTGTTCTGTACAATTACCGTAAAATCGTGCGTATAAGCCCGGGCTTATACATCCAATAGAACGGGCTTATACACCTCACACATGCGTTCTATTGGATGTATAAGCCCGGGCTTGTACGTTTGAGCGTTCTAGACGTTTCTGGAAGATTTGTCGATGCGTTTTTCTTGTTTTTCGCATCTAACTTGGGGTAGATATTGGGTTGTTCCAAAAGTTTTTACACTTCACTTTTCACTTTGAAAAGTGTCGAGTGTAAAGTGAAAAGTGAAGTGTAAAAACTTTTGGAACAACCCAATATGTGGTTTTTTGCACTTCATCCTTTTATTTTTCTTCAGGGCAATTTATTGGATGTATAAGCCCGGGCTATACACCCCTCGGGCTTATACACCCCCGGGCTTATACGCACGATTTTACGGTATTTTTCGTACGGTACTTTTCGTACGAAATTTTCGTACGGCTACTTTTCGTACAGGTACTCCGCAGGGATGTATCGAGTTTTGGTCGAGTTTGGCTACGTATCTAAAAAAATACACATTCAATTCATAAAGTTAATAGCTCATTTGGAAGCCTGGGAATTGTAGATTTAAATGAACTTTAGTTGACTTAATTCCGATTTAAAATTGTAAAGTTATAGCCTCAAACTCGATCGAAACTCGATGAACAAACTCAATAATCAAACTCGAAAAAACCCGATCGAGTTTGAGGCTATAATTTGACAATTTTCAATCGGAATTAAGTCAACTAAAGTTCATTTAAATCTACAATTCCCAGGCTTCCAAATGAGCTATTAACTTTATGAATTGAATGTGTATTTTTTTAGATACGTAGCCAAACTCGATCCAAATTCGATACATCTCTGGTACTCCGTACCAGGGGTCGAAAAAGGGGCCTAGGCCCCGGGACTAGCCTCCGAGGGCCGGGGCCAGCGGGGAATTTTGGGGGCCGGTGACTTTCGTACGAAAAGTATTCGTACAAAAAGTACCCGTACAAAAAAATAATTGTACGAAAAGTTATACTGTCCGCGCAATCGATTTGTCGCATAAAATTACCCCCAATAGGATGATTTTTGAGAAAATTTCGAAAAATAAGATTTTTCGATTTTAGACCACGTTCAATGCGCATATAAGAGCCGAAGTAGCTCCGAATATCCAATGAAAAACGCGATTCTTGAAAAGTTAGCCCATTACCTGTCCAGCTGTGTCGAATAAATTCAGCGTGTATCGTTTCTGCTCAATGGTCACGGTGACAGCCCAATTGTCGAAAATAGTTGTCTTGTAGTCAGAAAGGAATTGCTTCTCGGTATATGCGATCAACAAACTCGTCTTCCCAACATACGAATCCCCAACCACCACCAATTTGAGGCTTTTATCCATTTTATTTTCGTTGAAAATTTTTTGTTTGCGGTTTCAATCGTGCTACCTATGAACGACGTCAAGTGCCATTTGAAGAAGCCCTTTTAGCGGCTTGATCTGTAGAAAATTATATAGAACAATCTCAAATATATGGCGGATGTTTACTCCTGAAGCCGAGAATGGGTCACTTGCAGGTTCGTGTTTGCTAGTTTAGTTGGACGGCTGGCCGAAACCACTCAAAGAGAGAATAGCGTTGTGAAAGTAGAGAAGAAACCCACTCGAATGATTACACACCGGATTGGTCTAAAACAAATTGTTTTGTTTAGTTTTTGTTGAGGATTAGTTGAAAAAATATACTTATAAAAACACGAAATTTAACAACTTTTTTGGAAACACGACAATTTAATAAAGTTGAGATAATGACTCGTAAACCCTGAAAACCAGGGGCAATAAGGATAAGAGATCATCCAGTAAGTCAAGTGATTTAAAAAATCAAAAATTACCCCCCCCCCCCCCCCCNCCCCTCCCGTTCTCCCTAGTGATAATAGGAGATTTTTGGGTTAACCCCCTCCCAAATTACATGATTTTTCATGGATAAAAAAATTAAATTTTGACGAAAAAATACAATATTGGACAAAAAATCGAATTTTGGATAAAAAATTGAATTTTTGAAGATTGAAGGGTTGTCCAGATATTACGTTATCAATTTTTCGGATTTTTATACTCCCCCCCCCCTCAACATTATCAAAAATGCACTAGCGTTATCAACTTTTTTGTGGAAAGGGCTGCCCCCCCCCCCTATTAGTCCAGCTTTTTGGACCTCGCTATAGAACAGAGTTTATCTCTAAAGAATTTCCCAGCGAAGCGGACTATAAAACAAACTTTATGACTCTGTCCCTCGTCATATATATGCACGAAAATTATGTAAATATCTAACGAAACTTTCCGGAAACTCCCAGATTAACTCCAAAATGATGACATAAAAAAGTTCAACAATTAAATTTTAAAAAATCATTTTTTATTTCGATAGAATTTGCGCCTATTTTATGTCACTTTTGTATTCCCAGCAGGATCCAAAAGATTTTGTCTTTGACAAAAAATTTCAAAAATTCAAAAATAAATTTTAGCCCCTTATTATGTTTTAACGTAAGAAGATAATGCAATTTTAACGGCGTGTAAAAGGTTACGTTCATGGCCGAGTGGCTAAGACTCTCGGCTTATACAGTACCGAGCAAAAACCTTGGTGCATCAATAAAATTTATTACTTTTCATTGATGCACCAAGGTTTTTGCTCGGTACTGTATAAATTGCTTCAGGTTCGATTTCCAACAGGGTGTTGTTTTTGCCCCTGCCAAAAAAATTAGAAACACAAAGACCTAAAATTTATAATCCAAAATTTGGAGCTATACACAATAGGGGGTGGCCCCCATGTGAAAATTTTTTTTCAGAAAATGACCCTTCTAAGGGAAAAAACATGCGAGAAATCCGAATTTGACATTTTCAAAGCGAAAAAACGCTTCCCTGCTCCAGGGAAGGCCTGTGATTGAAGCGAAAAGTTGCAAGAATGGGATTTTTGCGACTTTTCGCTTCAATACACAGGCATTCTCTGAATAAGTGAAGCGTTTTTTTCGCTTCGAAAATCTCAAATTCAGATTCCCCGCATGTTTTTTCTCCTAGAGGGGTCATTTCCAGAAAAAAATTTTAAAAATTTTTTACGTGGGTGGCCCCCCCCCCAAAATTTTTTTCATCCTTTCAAAATCTTTGAAACAAGAAAATCCATTAAAAAAACTTTTTATGGATCGATGACAAAAAAACACGGAACATGAACGCGAATGAAACTAAGTCAAAATGACTTAGGAATTTTTCTCTAGCCGTGTTCATTTTTTACTCGCTCCGAACAATAGAACGTTTCAAAACGTAAATGACCTTTCTTTTTTTTACGAAAGATTCGATCGAACAATTATTGAAAAGAAAGAAGAAGAAAAGTTGAGAAGAAGAAGAACACCAAACATATGTTTATATATGTATTACAAAAGAAAAGAAAATGTTGACTATACCCACTCTTGTGTCCGAAAAAGTGAAGCCGGGGACACGAAATAAACACACATAACAATACACGTCAAGCGGATTAACTCGGAAGTCATCAAACTTTTAGTCCACAAACCAGAGACACACCAGATTCCATGGAGCAAGTTCAAAAACCAAAAAAATTTTTGTCATCGTTTTTAGGCCAACAGAACAATAAACTGAAAAGTTTTATAAAATTTTAAGAAAACCACTTTTTTAAAATTTTAACGTTTTTTTAAATTAAAATTTTAAAAATTAAAAAACGTCGTTCGTGTGGTCAAGTGGTTAGGACGTTGGATTTTTAATCAAATGTTCACAGGTTCGACTCATGTCTGGATTTCAAAGTTTTTGCATATTTCAATTTTTTAATTTTTTCAAATAAAATTTCAATAAATTTTTTCTTAAATTTAATGAAATTTTATTTGAAATATGCAACAACGACTTTTCTAACACTGTTTTTATGAATTTTTATAATTTTAACCCATTTTTATTTTTTGTAAAAAATTAAAATTTTTGTCAGAGGCAAAAACTTTTGAGCACAGCTTAGAATCGAACCTGAGGGAAGTTGCTACGAGTCGAAAGTATTAGCCAATCGGCCACGTCGATTTCTTAATCTAATTCATTAAATTCAACTATAAGTCTTACATAAAACAAATGGGGCTAAAAAATTTTCCTTGAAGGGTACCCCCATGATTTTGATGTCATTTTTCTTCTTTCACCGAACCCTATCGATTGGTATAGGCCGTGACGGAATTGAACTTAAGGTGACGGAGATAGCACAAACAGACATACATAGCACGTTTAGGCGGGATTTATAGTTCTGCCGTGTCTCGACACGACATACGACACAAAATGCACCATCGCGTCGCGACGGAAGTATAAATGGCGCCTTAATGTGTTAAGATTTGCTTTGGAATAAATATTGAATATGATTTATTGATAAAAGTTTTGCAAAGAAAGAATAAAATCGAGTCAATGTTAAAGGTGAGAGCAAAACTATAAAAAAGCGTCGGAATTTTTGGAATACCTAATAAAGGCAAACAATCGATTGGAGAGAACGAGATGACAAATCGTATCAGTTTTTGGTTTCTTCATACCTCCAGCTTATATACAGACAATGAATAGTAGAAAAAAGCTGTATGAGAAATTTCTGAATTACTCATAGAAAAATAGTGGGTGTAAAAAATACATGACGTTTACATAGACTGTTTATGTCTTAAACAAAAAAGTCGGGGTGCAATGGATAGAGAGGGCAATCATCCGATCTGGCAACTTAAGCAACGTTGGGGGGCAGCCAGGTTCGATTTCGATAGGGTCAAACTTTTGAAATTCGGAGCTACTACACAATAGGAGGGAGCACCCACGTGAAAATTTTTTTCTGGAAATTACCCCCAGGCTAAGCCTAAGGGTAAGTCTAAGACTGTTTTTACCCCTCTAGGGATAAAAACATGCGGAGAATTTGATTGGATATTTTCGAAGCGAAAAAACACTTCCTTGATTCAGGGAAGGCGTATTGTGTATTGAAGCGAAAAATCATAAAATGCGATTTTTGCCTAAAAACGACCCCTTTTGGGATAAAAATGTACGAGGAATTCGAATTTGACAAAAAAAAGTGAACCAATTATTGGAAAATCCAAAATTTTTTCGTTTATTAGCACGAAAAATCTGAAAATCAGGGTCAAATAAAAATTTCTATAACAATAAATTTCTTATATTGACTATAGACTTTCGATAAAAAAAACAGTACGATTTTCTGACACTACGTGTAAAATAAGAATATGAAAAATTAGACATTCAACAAAAATCTGATGTAAATTCAAAGCGGCAGTTCAAAACCTTATCAATTTTCTAAAAATATTTGCCACCGCACGACTTGGCCATGCCCCTACATCGACCGCAAAAGTGACGGAACGATCCTTCCTCCTTTCTTTTCGCAGGTGCCAGCCGAGTTTCGCAAGGAAAAGGAATCAATGCAAATGCAAACTGTTTGGGAGGCGGACAGTCAGTCGCGCTTATAGAATGAGTGGTCGAGACAGCTCAGTAGTCTTTTTCAAACATTCGACCGGTGGAATAGAACGGGGAAATCGGGCCATGGTCGAAGTGAAGGAGGAAGGAAAAGAAACGAAAGAAGAATAAGGAGCACCTTTTCACGTTTTCTTGCATGCAAGGTTTTCCCTGGCCGTGGGCATATATGGTACAAAAAATGAAGAGGTAGCATTTTATCTAATCGAATAACCTTTTATACGAATGTCAAGGTGTTTTGAGGATGATTTATTTGACAACTTTATTCGATTTTGTTTATTTTTGATATACAGTTTCGGGGGGAGAACTCAAATAAATTCGACTCGGGTGAAGACCAGGGGTTCAAAATGGGCTAAGAACACAGAACACAAAATATTACGAACACAAGTGTTCATAACACTTATTGTGTTCAGTTAGAACACTAGGACACAATTTGACTTCTGTATTCGTCGTAAACATTGAGTTCTGTGTTTCGGAACAGTGTTCATAACACATACAAATGTTGACTCTTGGGTGGCGGGACCAGCGCTGCACAAGCTTCGATGCGTGCTTGAGGTCGTTGTCCTGTTGAAATTCGTCGAACAACGCGCGGTTTCGTTTCCAGAACGGTAGAAGATTCTTCTTCAGAAGCTCTCGGTATACTTCTTTAGTCATAGCGAAAGAATGTAAAATTTGTGAACAATAATTTAAAATCGTGACAAAATGAGGGTTTTTACAAGGAGGGCCAAGGTTTTTTGCCGGTACTGTATTGTGTTCTCAGTTGGAACACTAGAACACAATTTGACTTCTGTATTCGTCGTAAACATTGAGTTCTGTGTTCGGAAGACAACGTCTTCATACCACATATTGTGTTACCACTTGGAACATTAGAACACAATTTGACTTCTGTATTCGTAATGATTTCTGTGTTCGGAACACAAGAACACAAACGGGCCTAAGAACTATTATTTTTATACGAATCAGCAAAAGGTCTTTTCACTAAGTTTTTGCTCTTTGATAAGTTCGGCAGAAAGTCAGACAACAAAGAAATTTATTATTTTTAGTTTAAAAATTTTTTTTTTAATTTCAAAATTTCTTTGTTGTCTGACTTTCTGTCGAACTTATCAAAGAGCAAATACAACAAAAATTTTTTTAATTTTGCCTTTTGTTATAGTGACCCTTGAACGACACCTTCCCGAAAAAAGGGGTAAGTTGATACGAGGAATCGATTGCGCGCATTCCCGAAGATGAAAACACTTCCTTGACTCTGATTCAGGAAAAATTCGAATATTTGAAGCCATTTTCGCTTCAAAAACCCTATTTTTTCTGAATAAGAGTCAGGAAAACATTTTATGTGCGCGCAATCGATTCTCCAACAAAATTTCCCCTATAGGAGTCATTTATAGAAAAAAATTTTCGGATCTAAAATTCATGCAAAAATCACGAAAATTCCACTTTTTTGGAACATCCGTACAGAATGTCCCAAAAAACTGTTTATGATTCGCTAAAATAAAAATGTTGTCTCTGGTGGGATCGAACCCGTGCCACTAACATGAATAGCCAGTGTCCTAGCCATTAGGCCATGCGCGCCCCAGCTTTTGAACATCGCCACGAAAAAATTTGTTTGTATCCCAAAAATTTGTCGTACGATGCAAATAATGTACACGAATTACGTCTTCTTAATCTTCGCATAATCTGTCGAATAGGACTATTAAGCTTGTCAACCAATTTTTTATTGCGTCTATTTTTTCTGACGATTATTTCTGATCGGATTGCAACATGTCCGCGAAAATTTTTTTCACAATTTCGATGGTTGCTTTTTAACACCAATATACAGGGTGCGAGATGAAACTGCAGCACTTGATTTTTTTGCGTTTTCATTGTTTTTTTCAACAAATTTCATTTAAAATTTTGTTTTTAGTGTTAAAATGAATGAATTGAGACCTGCCATAATTAGAGCGCATGAAAATGGAAAAGGAGTACGTGAAATTGCGCGGTTTCTTGATATTGAACCGTTGACAACAACGACGGTGAATGGCCGCCAAACTCACCAGATTTGAACCCTCTGGATTACTCTGTGTGGAGAATTCTAGAAGAAAAAGCGTGTGCGAAACCACACCCGAATGTGGAATCCTTGAAGCGAGCTTTGAAGAAGGCATGGAACGAAATCATCTTGGAAACTTTGATCAAGATCGTGGACAACTTTCCGAAGCGACTGAAGGCATGGATGCAAAAGGCGGACATTTTGAATAAATCTTGTTGTTGTAATTGTTATTTGTTGTATTCTAAATAAATTTGTTGAAAAGATGTTATTAAAACGCAAAAAAATCAAGTGTTGCAGTTTCATCTCGCACCCTGTAGCCCAAAACCGTGGGAAAGTCTTTAAAGAACAAAAAATCGATATACAGGGTGTTAGATATGAACCGGACCACTTAATCATTTCAACTTTATCCATTCTCTTTCGTACTTTTATTTTGCATTTCGATATGAATAATGGCTGTTTAGCAGCAAAAATGACTGAGATGCGACCCGCGATTATCAAACTTCACGAAAAAGGCAAATCAGAAAGAGACAGTGGAATCGTTGAAGCAAGCGCTAACCAAGGCTTGGGACGAGATCACGGTGGAAACTCTGGCGAAGATCGTGGACAACTTCCGAAGCGCCTCAAGAAGCAGAAAGTGGCCATTTCGAACAATCAATAGTTGTTTCTTGTTTTTTAGTTGTTATGTTATGTTTTTGAATAAAATATAATTAAATGTGATCGATAAATGTTAAAATGATTAAGTGGTCCGGTTCATATCTAACACCCTGTATGTCTTTGTCCGAATTTTTGGCATTACGACATTAGCCAACCTTTTCTCCAACCGACTTTATCCAACCGACTTTCTCCAACCGACTTTCTCCAACTGACTTTCTCCAACCGACTTTATCCAACCAGATTTTCTCCAACCGACTTTCTCCAACCGACTTTATCCAACTTTTTTAAAGAAGATTTCAAAAAAGATTTGTCTATTGAAACGATTTCATTGTTTATTGAAACGATTTCAGTCGGTTGGATAAAGTCG
>OZJO01011788.1:0-29216 GCA_900406225.1 Acrobeloides nanus | reverse complement strand
TGAAAAACCGGAGAACCGGAGAAAATGTCAAAAACCGGAGTAATTTCTCCGGTTCCGGAGCGATGTGGCAACCCTACTCAAAACTGATGTTAAAAATTCAAAAATTTTGTTCGAAAATGCGCTTTCTAGGGGTAATTTTACATGAGAAACACGATTCTGATGCTACTTTCACGCCAAATGCTTCAAAAATTGTGAAAATGAGTGTTTTTTGAAGATGACGTTTTACTCAACTTTTGTATTTTAGTTATATTTAGCTAAAATGGCGAATCTTCGAGAAATCTTGAAATCTGAAAATGGACAATTGTCTGAAGCATTTGGCGTGAAAATAACATCAGAATCTTGTCTTGTTTCTCATGTAAAATTCCCCCTAGAAGCGCATTTTCGAGCAAAATTTTTGAATTTTTAACATAAGTTTTGAAACCATGTTGACTGGGTCTCCCCAGTCGAAGTAGCTCCCAAATTCTTTAAATATCTTTTAGAAAACATACTGGAATGGCTCAAAAGCTGGGAAACGGTCGAAGAAGTGACCAGGCGGTCCATGAAAAATATTTTGAAAATGTGAGTTGTCATGCGCAAAGAAATCATGCACTTTCTAAAATGGAAATAATACAGGGATGCGCCAGAAAAAAACATTTGGCTTTTTTATTTTTTGATACCCGGAAATTTATTTTCTAAAAATGAGCGTAATTTTATGCGGGAATCGATTGCGCGCATTCCCAGAGTGTGAAAAAACGCTTCCCTGATTCAGGGATAAATTAGTCTTGAAGCGAAAATGGTTATTTTGTGAATCAGGTTCAGGGAGGCGCTTTCACTCTCCGGGTATGCGTGCAATTGATTCCCCGCATAAAATTACCCCTAGAGGGCACATTTTTAGAAAAATAAATTTCCGGGTCCCAAAAAATTTTAAAAAGCCACTTTTTTGGTCCACCCTGTATAAAAAAATTCCGGAAAAATTTAGTCTAGAATTGTTCGAAAAGCCTTTCGAACGAGACATAATTGTTTCACAAAAATTCGGCATAGACTCGAATGAAACGAAGGGTTTGAAACGATGTCATTTCCGGACGGCGTTCGGGAACGGGTTTGAACTTGCCTGAATATTGACACGAAAACCCTGAATTTGGTTTCGTTTCATTATGTCATTTCATTCGTATCGGTTTATTTAATCGTTTCACGATACGAATGAAACGAACACAAATGAAACGATACGAATAAAATGATCGAATCAAACGATACGAATGAAACGATTTCGTTTTCAGACGATGTCCGGAAACGGGTTTGAACTTGTCTGAATATTGACACGAAAATTCTGAATTTGGTTTCGTTTCATTCGTATCGTTCCACCCTTTTCGTTCCATTAGAGCCTATACCAAAAATTCTAGACTTAAAAAAATGCGCTATACTTGTTGTTGTGCATGAACATTAAGAAGAAAGAAGAATGGTAGAAACCAAGGAATTAAGAAAAGTCGTATTCCGTTCATTCTAAAACAAGCATTTGTGTTATTAACCAATGCAACAAAAAAATGCGTAGTCCATACAAGACGCGCATCGAACAAATCACGAGCGAATAATCAAAAACTTGTCGGTTAGTCATTCTCTTAAAGAAGCGAACCGAATAGCCATGAAAGTTTTAGAACGTTCGTTTTAATTTGCGTGTCAACCACCATCTGGAGTGGATATTATCCGGTTTTCAGTGGTCAGTGTCAAAATTTCACTTCCTTTTCCTCATTTGGTCATAATTTATTGTAAGGAAATCTCATGAAAGATTTCGGATACTTTTTATAATAGGTCATGTTGACACTGACCACTGCATTCGCAAATGATGGTCTTTTAAAGGACCGGTCCGGTCAGAAAAAAGTTGCCCTTTTTGTTGATATTCGGAAAGTGCATAAGAAATGGAACATTTTTTGTTTTTACGGTAAATTCTGAGACGTTGTCGTTTTCGAGATAGTTGCGTATAAAGTTGGCGATTTTTGAAATTTTGTGTATTACAACGAAAACATGTGCCTGATAGTTTTTTTTCCTGAATCAATAAAATCTGTATATTGAGAAGAAAATAATGCAAAATCCTTGAGCATTTAGAAAAAAAATAAATACAGCATTTTTTATAACTAGTCGAGACGAATCAAATGGCACCAAAATTATACAGTTTTAAAATTATTTTAGGTTATTGAAACGAAAACATTTGAAAATTTTTGTTTCAATAACCCAAAACAATTTTCAATTTGTCTAATTTTGGTGCCATGTATTCGTCTCGCAGAATTATAAAAAAGGCATTTTTTCTAAATGTTCAAGGATTTTGAATTATTTTCTTCTAAAAATACAGAATTTATTGATTCAGGGGAAAACTACCAGATACATGTTTTCGTTGTAATATACAAAATTTCAAATCGCCAACTTCACGCGCAATTATCTCGAAAAAGACAACGATTAAGAATTTACTGTCAAAACAAAAAATGCTCCATTTTTTATGCACTTTCCGAATATCAACAAGAAACTTTTTCCAACTTTTTTCCGCTCGGACTTTTTTTTAACTTTTTTCCGACTGGACTAGTCCTTTAAAACAAGGCCTGTCAATATATTCATGGAAATTATGTATCAAGCATAGGATATAGGTTTTTTGCAATCTAACGTAAACCCGATTATCCAATGTTTCATATTTCATTAAAAAAATTATCATGATTGCAACAAAAAATTATCAAAAGCAAAGATATAAAGTCGGGAAAATTCCGATTGGTGATTAAAAATTGAAGCATGACTTTATGATGGCTAATGCGGAAATGATAAGAGCGGTATCCCATTATCTAAATGCTAAATCCATGACGTGATGAGCAACCGCATAAAATTTCGTCAGACCAGACATTTATCAAATTTGTTACGCTCATCTATCCACTACTAACCATAGTAAAAATACGAAAAGAGCTGCAAAAGTTGATCAACTTGTGATCTTTTATAGTGTCTCCAATGAAAAATATGTTCCTTATCCTGTGCGAGTGGATTCAAGATGACTGGGGATATTGTTTAAAAAACACATTTTTTATAAAAAGAGATACAATTCTGATACAAAATACAGGGTGGCGCACAAAAAAATGCCCAGTTTTATAATCACCAAGGCAAAAAAATGCAAAAAAGTAAGAAACAGAAAGAAAAAATGCAATTTTTTCGAGTTTCTATGCATTTTCAAGACAAAATTCGCTCGGATTCGTGCTCCACGCATGAAAAAACCCCTATGGGTCGTGAAAAAATTCAAGTTTTGAAAGAGTTCGATTTTTGACCACGTGGGTGGCTCCCCTAATCTATACTTGATCCAAAACCTGAAACTTTTTTTTATCGAAACCTGAAACCTCGAAACTGAAACTTTGGGGTTTCGAAATTTCGAGAACCGAACATTTTTACCCCCAAAAGGGGTCGTTTTTAGTCAAAAATCGCATTTTTGCGACTTTTCGCTTCAATACACAATACGCCTTCCCTGAATCAGGGAATCGCTTTTTCGCTGATTCTCACGACTATACTTGATCCGATTTTTTATTGAAACCATAACAAAAACGGTGTGGCGACAGTTGAGGACGGGCACTTGAGGATGGGACATTTGAGGATGGCTATTTGAGGACTTGACACTTGAGGATGGGCACTTGAGAACGAACATTTGAGGATGGATGCTATTTAGGGTCTAAAAAAACATATCCCACCTTTGCTTCTCAAATATCCCGTCCTCAAATATCCCATCCTCAATTGTCCCATCCTCAAATGTCCCATCATTAAATATCCCATCCTCAACTGTCGCCACGCCACAAAAACGACAATTATAAATAAAACTATTCAAAATGACCGTCCTTAGCTTCTACACAGGCTTTTAATCGCTTGGGAAAATTATCAACAATTTTTGTCCAACATTTCCACCGTTATTTTGTCCCAGGCTTTGAACAATGCGCGCTTCAAACTTTCAACATCCTTGTGTGGAATTAGTTGACGGTTTTTATGGTTCTTGCAGCCCTTTATCTGCTTCTTCCTGCATGGTCTTCATTGGTTCCGGTTTCTTCGAAACGCTTCATATCATTAATAACGGTGGATCTTGCAACATCAAGAAGCCTGGATATTTCTGCATAGGAATTCCATTTTGGTACATTCTAATGATCGCGGGTCTTAATTCCTTCATTTTTAGCTAAAAATAGGGATATGATCGGATGAATCAAACTGAGAATTAATGGAAAAATCGCATGTAAGAATGAACAAAATAATAAATTTTTTAAAGAGGGTGCAAATTAGGGCCCTTTCTCAAAAAATTTTTTTTGAAGAATGACCTTCTAGGGATAAAAATAGGATGAAAAATCGACTGTGCACATCACCGTCGCGTGAAAATGCTTCCTTCACTTTGTTTTCGCGAAAATAGCACTAGCAAACGTGAAATAGTGCTATTTTCGCGAAAACAAGGTAAAAGAAGCATTTTCACGCGACGGGGATGTGCGCAATCAATTTTTCGCCCTATTTTTACTCCTAGAAGGTCATTTTTCAAAAAAATTTTTGAAGAAAAGGCCCTAATTTGCACTTTTTTGCATCAATCTTTTAAATTTTCATAAAATGAACATTGTAACAATTTTTTATAGCTAAATGAGACGAACAAAATGACACAAAAATTATCCAATTTGAGCATTGTTTTGGGTTATTGAAACGAAAATTCTGATTCGTGTTTTCGTTTCAATAACCCAAAACAATATTCAAATTGGATAATTTTGGTGTCATTTTGTTCGTCTCATTTAGCTGTAAAAAATTGCTACATTGTTCATTTTATGAAAATTGAAAAAATCGATGCAAAAATTGATTTTTCCACAAAAAATTCAAAAAAGTTTGTGTATTATACAACGAAGAGCTTGTACACAAATTCAAATTTCAAACGCAATTATCTCGAAAACTACAACGATTCAGAGCATGTCGTAAAAACAACAAAGGCTCCATTTTTCATGATCGTCTGAATATACCATTTTTCATATGGTTATAAATTACTGGACTGGTCCTTTAATGTGTCGAAAGTTATAGTTATTTGGCAACGTGGAGAAAGTTGTAAGAACATGAAACGTGACGAAAATTATAGTGCCTATAATTCCAGCTTGCTTTTTTGACAAAGAACAATATAGTTTGTCAATCTTTTCTACCATGACGTTTACCAACAAATATATATAAAAAATCTATAGGTAAAAAATCTAGTAGATAGCTTGTAACATGAACTTAGCATGGATTATTACTGATAAGAACAACCAAGTAAGGAGAATAATTTGGTCGGGTGTCTCGAAATTTATCTTTGTACTGTGTAAAATGCATTGAATGTACCTCTTTTATTCACACTTTGTTTCCAACAACTATTTAAATCCTCTAATTTTTCGTTCTTGTCTCGCATTCAATCTGTCTGTTATTTGTTAAAATGGTGGAAGGTGAACAAGAGATCGACACGACGGTGGAAATAGGACCTGGCCAGAAGAATCAATCGTTGAATGCTGTTGCTGTTGCATGGAATCGGAACAAAAGGTAACACGTTTTTTATGGCAAGCTTTACGAAAAAAAGCCAAGTAGCCAACATTTTTCGTAAAGCTGAAAAACATTATATTTTAATCATTTTTACTATTTTTACAATCTTAGATATGTATTTTATTCACTATTTGCAATTTTTATTATTGGCATACATGTATATATGGGATTCGCTATCGCCCATAGCTTTCACAAAGCGCTTGCCGTCGTTGTAATTGCTGGATTGACCTATTTGGGCCTATTTTATTTCTTTGTTGCAAAGCCATTGCTTTTGCCGTATGAGTCCAATTTTGAGGCATTCGCTGAGAGTGTTGGTAAAAAACTTAATATGCGAGTTTGCGGCATACCAGTTATACAATGGTAAATTTGTCTTCATTGTTAAAGGACCAGTCCAGTCCAAAAACTCTATGTAAAAATTATATATTTGGAAAATTTATAAAAAATGGAACGTTTTTTGTTTTTACGGCATGTTCGGAATCATTGCAGTTTTTGAAATTGCCCATGTTTTCATTGTAATACACAAACTTTTTTGAATTTTTTGCGGAAAAATCAATTTTTGCATCGATTTTTAAACTTTCATAAAATGCACATTGTAGCAATTTTTTACAGCTAAATGAGACGAACAAAATGACACCAAAATTATCCAATTTGTAAATTATCTTGGGTTATTGAAACGAAAATTCTGTTTCATGTTTTCGTTTCAATAACCCAAAACAATGTTCAATTTGAATAATTTTGGTGTCATTTTGTTCGTCTCATTTAGCTGTAAAAAATTGCTACAATGTTCATTTTATGAAAGTTTAAAAATCGATGCAAAAATTGATTTTTCCGCAAAAAACTCAAAAAAGTTTGTGTATTACAATGAAAACATGAGTAATTTCAAAAACTGCAATGATTCCGAACACCCGTAAAAACAAAAAATGCTCCATTTTTCATGAATTTTCCAAATATATAATTTTTATATAGAGTTTTTTCCGAGTGGACTGTTCTTTTAATGCGTTTACAGGGTGCGCAAAAAGTTTTTGCATTTTTGTGATTTTTTGGGACCCGGAAATTTATTTCTCTAAAAATGACCCATATTGGGGGTAATTTTATGCGGGGAATCGATTGCGGACCATAAAAATGCTTCCCTGATTCAGGGAAAATTGGGTTTTTGAAGCGAACAATTTCATTTTTCGATCAAAAACTGTCTTTGATCATTTATATTTCATACACCGGTTTTCGATTGTTTTTTTGTCACTTGAGTTGGATTTCCAGATAAAAACATGAGAATAAAACATGATTTCGCTTCAATACACCCTTCTCTTCCCTGAATCAGGGTCAGGGAAGCATTTTCAGGGTTCGGGAATGTTTCCCCGCATAAAATTATCCGTATATGAGTCATTTTTAGAAAAATTAACTTCCGGGTCCCAAAAAATCACAAAAGTGCACTTTTCGCGACACCCTATATTTAGCCTAGCATTCCTCGTTGTTTTTGGCGGTTTCCTCGCATGGCTTATCATAGATTCCGCTGACAATCGCATCCGAATGAGGTCCTTACTCGGAATTTTCATGTATATTTTATTGAGTGTTTTGTTTTCGGCAAACCCGGCTAGAGTATGTTTTTGTTGTAATTTTTAGGCACAATCTGTCGAAAAATTTTTTTGGTCACGTCACTAACACATATAGTCCAATGGTAAAAAAAGTCCGGATGAGATGGCCAAGTGGTCTCTCGATTTGCACTCTGAAGGGCGAGGGTTCGATCCCTGAGGCCGAAATCACAAATATCATAATTCAAGATTTCATTATACAAACTGCAAAAAATCCCGAAGGTCGATTCCCGGTTTTTTGTAGTTTGTATGATGAAATCTTGAATTATGATATTTCTGATCTCGACCTCCGGGATCGAACCCTCGCCCTTCGTAGTGCAAAGCGAGAGATTTACCACTTGGCCATCTCGTCCGGACTTTTCTCCCATTGGCGGCGAAAATGGACTATAGCAAAGCACAATCATTTTTAAAGAAAATTTTTAGATTAAATGGAGGCCAGTGATTTGCGGAATAGTCCTACAGTTCATTGTTGCATTTTTAGTTTTGAGGTGGTCAACTGGAAATTCGGCATGTAAGAATATATATTACTATTTTAAAGGACCAGTCCCCAAACAACACTATGAAAAAATTATAAATTCGGAAAGTTCATGAAAAATAGGGCATTTTTTGTTTTTACGGCTGTTCTGAATCTTTATAGTTTTTGAGATAATTGTGTTTGAAATTTGAATTTGTGCACGGGCTCTTCGTTGTAATACACAAACTTTTTTGAACTTTTTGTTTTTGAGATAAAATCGATTTTTATAGTTTTTGAGATAATAATACGTTTGAAGTTTCGTCTGTGTATTACAACGAAAACATGAACGCAGTGAAAATTCGTCTCTGAATCAATACAAGGTGAGCCAAAAAACAGTCTTTTGCGCTTTTTGGTGAAAAATCTTCAAAAAATTTTTTTTCAAAAATCACCTATAAGGGGTATTTTCATGCGAGAAATCGATTGCACGCATCGAAAAGCCAAAAAACGCAAAAGTGCGGTTTTTTGGCTCACCCTGTAAAAGTTGTGTATTGACGCGAAAATTTTTTTTTAAAGTTTCGTTTTTCATCGACTTACGAAAACGGCCAAAAAAATTTTGAATTTTCGCGTCAATACTCAACTTTTATTGATTCGGGAACAAATTTTTAGACTACATAACGGGACAAATAGACGGAACACAAAAACGGGATGATGAAGGGAATTACAAGTACAATTGTCGTCCCATTCTTGTCATCCTGTTCTTGGTCATCCCGTTCATGTGTGTTTGAACGATTGTTCCATCCCATTCTTATCTATGCCGACTTTTCACTGCGCTCATGTTTTCGTTGTAATACACAGATTTCAAAAATCGCCAACTTCAAACGAGATTTTCTCGGCAACGATAACGATTCAGACGGTTACCGTACAAACAAAAAATGCTCCATTTTTCATGAACTTTCCGAATATATAACTTTTTCATAGTGTTTTTTTCCGAGTGGACTGGTCTTTTAATTTTTCACTTATTTTGTAGTCCTTATTCCCCCCTTTCACTCAAATTATTTTTAGTCAAATGGCTAGCAGACAATGTTGTTCGTTTTTTGGATTACACCACAAATGGCACCATCTTTACGTATGGTTTAGTGGCAAGCCCGCCAAATATCTGTGGCTTCGGGTCGGTCTTCATCTACACCGCTCTTCAGATCATCATCTATTTTGGCGCCATCGTTTCCGTGCTCTACTACTTGGGCATTATTCAATTTGCACTTTCGCGTGTAGCATGGATTATGCAGTACACGGTTGGCACAACAGCAGCAGAAAGTTTGAATGCCGCTGCGTGTATTTTCCTAGGACAAGTAATCTCAAAAATTGTGTGCTGGTGGCAATGTTTGACTCTGTTGTGTTAAAACTATCGGGGCTCGTCTACATGGGAGGCCACTCACGTGATTTTTTTTCAAAAAATTTTTTTTCCGATTTTCTTCTAAAAACTGACTTTTTAAGGTAATTTCTAGGATAAATTGATTGCGCGCATTCCCGAAGCGTGAAAATACTTCCTTGACCCTGATTCAGGGAAATAGATGTGTGTATTGAAGCGAAAATCAAAAAATTTTTGAAATTTCTCCCTCAAAATCATATTCCTGGGGGTAATTTCATACGGAGAATCGATTGCGCGCATTCCTGAGGCGTGAAAATGCTTCCTTGACCCTGATTCAGGGAAATAGATGTGTGTATTGAAGCGAAAATATGAAAATTTTGGATTTTTCTTCTAAAATCATCGTTCTAGGGGTTATTTTATGCGAGAAATCGACTCAGCGCATCACCGAAGCGTTGCGATAGAAACATAATTTTTCAAGGACGATGGTCAAGGATGCATTTTGACGCTTCGGGGATGCGCTGAATCGATTTATCGCATAAAATAACCCCTCCCCCATGTAGACGAGCTCCAAACTGTTGTGTTGTTCAACAGAATTATCCTGTTGTATACAACACAATAGATGTAGTTGTGCATTACTACGTGGTCAGAATTAGGAGTGGTTACTCCAAGGGCTCTATGGTTCGGTGGTACTGGGCTTGTCTCAGGCGCCCCTCAAGGCTGGTTCAATCCCCGCTTGAGGGCTAGGGGTTATACAACAGATTCAAACACTGGCTGGTAGATATTCCATTTTGTTTAGACCGAGGCTGCAATCCTAATCGAACCTGCATTAATCTCCATGACAGAAAGTGAAATTCATTCAGTAATGACGGCTGGATTTGCGTGTATTGCAGGATCTCTGTTTTCGGCATATATATCTTTTGGAGTAAAAAATTTTCCTGGTGATTTTCCAACCTAAATTTTTTTCTAGGCATGCCCTACGTATCTCTTATCGGCGACGGTGATGTCGGCCGCCGTTTCTCTAGCCGTTTCCAAGCTCATCTATCCTGAAATTCAAGAGTCAAAACAGAAGAACGCAGCCACATTCAAATTTGCGCAACGGTAATATAGTCTGTTTCAGAGAGAGGAGATAAAAGCGCTGCCCACATAGCTCAGTGGATAAGTAAGGCGACCGTTCGATCTGGCAAGTTAAGCAACATTGGGCCCGCAGGGTCAAAACTTTTGATCTTCAAAAAAATTTTTTGCTCCATAAAAATCAAAAATTTTTTGAAAGTCTAAAGTTTTGACCCTGCGGGCCCAATGTTGCTTAACTTGCCAGATCGGACGGTCGCCTTACTTATCCACTGAGCTATGTGGGCAGTGTTTTTATTTTCTCTCTCACTGAAACAAAGTTTGAACTAAAATCTAGAGAACCCCACGATTTAGAGCTGACAACACCTTATTGGAATGTATAAGTAATGGAGCTGTGCATTCATCACATTTTGTGTGGGCTATTGGCGCCAACTTGATAGTTTATATCGCGCTGCTAGCTTTTTTAAATACAGCCGTTGGGTTTTTCGGAGATATGGTCGGAATAGCGGATCTGTCATTTAATGTAAGATTTTTAAACTGCCTACATAGCTCAGTGGATAAGTAAGACGACCGTCCGATCTGACAAGTTAAGCAACGTTGGGACCGTAGGGTTAAAACTTGAGACTTTCAAAACAAATTTTTTATTTTTATAGAGCAAAAAATTTTGCCCCTTAAAATCAAAGATTTTTTTTGAAAACCAAAAGTGTTGACCCTCTGGGATCGAACCTGCGGGCCCAATGTTGTTTAACTTGCCAGATCGAACGGTCGCCTTACTTATCCACTGAGCTATGTGGGCAGCGTTTTTATTTTCTCTCTCGCTAAAACAGACTTTACCAAAAATTTGAAAAGTTAAGGCAAGGATCAAAATCAAGCAACAATGTCACCGATCGACACAGTTCGCCGAGCGCTTTAAAACGAGTACCATATCATGGGTTTTGGATGGGTTTGAGCCATGGCCGAGTGGTTAAGGCGACAGCTTTGCAGTTTATAGGTCGCGGGTTCGAATCCCCCATCGAATTTAAAGTTCTCCAAATTCCATGAAAATTTTTGCACATCTCTATTTTGCTCTCTAAAACATTTTGCTATCTTTTTTTTCAAAGCTATCACTTTAGCCACTCGGCCATGGGTCAAATCATGACTAAACCCCCATGATATGGTACTCGTTCTGAAGCGCTCGGTGAGCTGNGCTATCTTTTTTTCAAAGCTATCACTTTAGCCACTCGGCCATGGGTCAAATCATGACTAAACCCCCATGATATGGTACTCGTTTTGAAGCGCTCGGTGAGCTGAGTCGATTGGCGACATTTTTTAAAATTTTTATCCTTGCCTCAACTTTTCGGATTTTTGGTACGCCGTGTAAGCGTACGAACTTTAGAAAATCATGGGTTATATATTCTTCCCGCTAGCCTATATGATGGGTGCATCTGATGCCAAAGATCATGCGGTATAATTTTACCCACAAGAAAATTTTAAAAAAAACTAGTTTAGACTGAAATCGATGAAACACTAAAAGTGGCCGAATTGATGGGCATGAAAACTGTCCTCAACGAGTTTATTGCTTACCAAAGACTCAGCGAAATGATTTTAGATAACACTTTGAAAGGAGTGAGTTTGTTTGGGGAAACATTTGGAGCTATTGTGGATCAGGGGATCATCCCAGGGTCAAAAATTAATTTTTTTCACGCCTTAGGAATGTGTGCAATCGATTTTTCGTATAAAATTACCCCTAAATATGTCATTTTTACATTTTTTAGAAAAAAAATTTTCGATTTTTGACCCTGGAGTGACCCCCCGTCCACAATAGCTCCAAACATTTTATTCTTTTTTAGGCTCGAGCTAAAATGATAGCTACTTATGCATTGTGTGGTTTTTCAAATATTTCTATGATCGGCTCTCAATTAGGCATTCTATCCTCGATGTGTCCAAAACGTAAAGCTATCTTTTCAAAAGTAAGTAAAAAATCAAAAAATGGATGATGAATAATAATTGTAGGTTGTTATACGAGCTTTGATTTCTGGTTGTTTCTCATGTTTCATGACAGCCTGTGTTGCAGGTAATAGATGTCATGTCGATTTTATTGGCAAAAATTGACGGAAACTCGAAATGTTTTAAAAAACGAGTCACACACGGCATTCCAAAATGAGAAAAAAATGTTCAAAAAAATCATTTTTAATACTCGACAAATCGTTTCAATACACAACTTTTTTGAAATTCAGGCAAATTTAGTCTTTTATGTCACCAACTGGCATCTTCCCAAGCTTTTCCTCGTTTCCATTTTCTGTAAATTTGGTCTTAAAATTTCCCTCAAATGTTGAAAAATAAAGTTACGATAGGGTCGGGATGGAAAACTCCATGTTATGGTATTCGTTCTACTCATCTCGTTGAGCTGAGTCAAGTCGCGTGACTCGCAGGGTAATTACCTCCCCTTCCCTAAAATTCATTGGAAAAATGATGATTTTGCGAAAAAAATTTTTTCGCAAAAAAACTACCCTCCTCCAAATTTTTTCTGCACCAATACCGTTTACTCGGTTTTTTAAATTTCGAGTTTCCGGCAATTTTTGCCAAAAAAAACCGCCGTGATGCATATTGTATATATTGAATGTATTATGATTTTTAGGGATCCTAGTTGACACACCAACTTCGTGTAAGCCAGCAATGGCTAGCGAAGCATGCTTAGACCTTGCGAAGCTCAACCAAACACTTTTCGGTGCTATTTAGAGCATGTAAATGGAACTTTTATGTATATATAGTTCTAAGATTTTAACGAAAAGATNATAAACTAAACTTGCAAAATTACTTGTAGTCTTTTTCAAAAAGAGATATTATCGAAACTTCTCGACCCCAGTTTCAAGCAATCCCATCCGATCTGGCAAGTTAAGCAACGTTGGGCCCGTCGGGTTCGATTCCCGGACCTAATTTAGCGATCCAAAAAAAGTTATTAAAGCAAACTTAGTAAACCTAAATGAGTTGGAAATTGTCAAAAAATAAAAAAGTGCAAAAACATTTCATCCCTGGAGGGGATCGAACCCGAGCCTTATAATACAGAGGTCAAAATCGAAAATAATAATAAGACAGTTTTTTCATGTAATTTTAAGGGGGTTTGCTTTAAAAACTTTTTTTGAATCGCTAAAATTAGGTCCGGATATCGAACCCGACGGGCCCAACGTTGCTTAACTTGCCAGATCGGACGAGATCGCTCGAAACTAAAGTCGGGAAGTTTTCGATAATATCTCTTGTTGAAACAAACTTATCTTAACAATAGCACAGTTGTGGAAGTTCTGCTTTTTTGTTGTGGAAGTTCCGTGGTGAAAGTTCCGTTGTGGAAGTTCCTAGAGCCCCACTTCAAAAAAGCGAATTTGAATATAACAAGCTGTCTCTGCCTCGAAAAAGAATTTTTTTAAATAAGCAACTATCACTTCCATGGCCTCCCTTGTTAGAGACCGATAGAGTTCAAATCATAGATATAAAAATTTGATATCATGACGAAAATTTTCAAGACTGTAGAAATGTTTTATCAAAATTTTTATAAATCAACATTTTATTTACTTATATTTGACAATATTAATCTTAATCAATGCCCCATATACCTATAGAGTTATATATAGAACAACTAAAATTCTTGCCGGGAAACGAGGTGTATCGATGCAAATTGGTGTCGAGAGAATGGAATTTGTTGATTGAAAATTGCCAAGCCATATTACCAATTGCACCGGTTAGTTTTTAAAGAATTTTTCTTCCTTTTCTTTATAACAAAAGCCAGAATCTCTGAAATGAGAAATGTGTGTGAGAGGCTAGAGTTTGTACAAACTATAGCTCAAGACGGAGATGAAGTTTGAAACAGAGGCCTCGTTGCCCTTTGAGGAAAAGCTACAAAATATAATTTTCGAAGAGGGTAGAAAAATGACTCATGCAGTCAGTTACCGAATTGCGTAAAGTTATTGAAATGTTTTTAGAGTTTTCCAAGCTACTTGAACCCAGACGATTCACACCATACCATAAATATTTCTTCGAATAAATATCGCGTGGAATTTATAGGTTTTGTTTTATAAAAAATCCCCTTTAAAATCTATATTATAGGCGAAAATGATGACGATACATTGGCTGGCTGTGTCCGCGCTAATTGCTCTATTCCCAGAACTGTAGGATTGTATTATTACGAGGTTTCTATCATCAACGGTGGTCAGCATAACTACATCGGCGTTGGCATAAGCAAGAAAGGCACGTCTTTGAATATGTTACCTGGATGGAGATGGGGTTCTCTTGGATACCATGGCGATGATGGTCATTTGTTTGACGGTACTTCAGGACTCGGGAAAGATTATGGTCCAAAATTCACGGCTAATGACATAATTGGATGTGGGATAAATTTTGTGAAAAAAGAATTTTTCTACACGAAAAATGGAGAAAATCTAGGCAAATATTGATTCAAGTTTAATCAAGAATAATCATTTTTAGGTGTAGCAAAAACGGGCTTGAAGACTCACAAAGAACTGTACCCAATAGTCGGATTGAATTCACCCGGCGAGATTGTTGAAGTGAATTTTGGACAGAAGCCATTTTTGTACAATATCCAGAGGGATATTGAAGAGAATCGAAACATTCCAACTTCTAGTCGAGAAGAAGAAATCAAAGATTCGTCTTCGGATACTTCAAGTGATTATTCATTTGAGTCGTCGGAAGATATAGACAGCAGCGAAGATCTTAGTTCATCTGAATCAGACACCGACTACGAGAGTGAATCAGACATGGATACCGAACCTGAAGATTACTAAGCTTTCGTGAAATAAAAAGAGTGTAATCAATAAAAAAATTATCATTCCACACTAGCTATTCATTAGCTAGCGTGAAATGATAATCCTTATACAATAAATCATCCAGAAACCTTTATTAATAAATTAATTAAGCCAAGCATAGTGCAACATGAGTGGGATTTTTTCATCTATCTAAAAATATAGCACTACGAATTTGATAGCTTTTGCAACATATTTTGAGCCTCCTTCACCTTCCAACGAAGTTCCTAAAAATTTGAACTACTTTAGCCATCCTAACAACTGGACAACCATACCAAAAGTTGATTTTTCGTACAAGAAAAGCTAAAAGTACTGGAAGAAGTTGAATCTGCACTTAATGATTTGAAAGTCATTTCAACGAGAGGCTCTTTGATCTTTTCTTGATTGTTAGACTAAAAAGGCTATAGTGATCATTGGCAAATTATTTATAGCTACCTCCATAAGACCAGAAATACGCCAATCGATATCTACAATCCTTGGATAAGTCCATCCCACAGTTTGTACAGCAGCCCGAAGTGACTCTCCATATTTCTAAATTGCAATTTTTAATTTACTGCATTAGCTTTTAACGCAGAGGCTGCGTACCTTTCGGCTTCTATACGGTCTACGGCTAGGGAAAAAACGGTGTCCAACTCCGAACTTTTTAGTGAGAAGATTTCGTAACTTTACTTTTGCATTAAAAATATGATCTAAGAAGGGGGTTTCTTTTACTGTACAATTTTTATATCTCATCATAATAAAATGATGAATTTTTTTATGTAAGGAAAAATTGTTTAAATATATCCTCCCCAGGTTGACTACTATATTTTTTACATGCCTTGTAACAATTAATAATAGCCAATGTCAAAGGATGATTGAAGGTTTTCAATTGGTTCGACAATTGCTCTACTTCCAAACCTAGCTGCGCAGATTCAACAGCACAAGACCATACTGCTTTGACAATCTCCTCGTTGAATTGCGTCGAATTTACTGAAATTAGTGGATGGAACCGGAGGGCCGAGCGGCATATACAAGAACGGGATGGAACGATCGTTCAAACAACAAATGAACAGGACGACAATTGTACTTGTAATTCCCTTCATCGTCCTGTGTTTGTGCCCTTGTTCGTCCCGTTATTGTGTATGCCGGCCGAGCATCTCCTGCGCTCGCGGAGTCACCGAGGGGACTCCAGTTGGTAATTTGTCAAATGTTAAAATTTTAACATTTTATTAGGGGTGAAAATTTTTGAGGGTACCCCAAAAAGTAATGTCGATCGTCTTCGTCTCCACACAACTTTAGGTTTAGCGTTCCACTTAAATCAAACGTTCCCTAGGTCGTCTGTACAGATTACACGTTTATAGTAGTAGTAGATTCGTATTTAACAATACCTGAATTTCTGTCACTGTTAAGTAAACTTTCGAAAAGTTTTTCGCATATAGTTTCAATTGTTTCTGATATGGCTATTTCGGATGTTGTGGCTATATTTATATAGTCCAAAGTGGTTGGTGATAAATTCGAAGATGACATACTAAAAAGTAAAACTTGACTAAGGGACTGTTCCAGAGCTTTATAGCAGCTGCACACTGATTACAGATGCAGTGCGCTGATACAGCTATTTTGCACAGCTGCTGCACGCTGATTACAATTTCTGTTTGCATCAGTTGCGTGCTGATAGGTTTCAGCAGCAGCTGTAATTAGCGCGCAACTGCTATAACGCTCTGGAACGGCCCCTAAAACGATTTATTAAACTAAAATAAAATTTCAATATATTTGATGCTATCAAGTGCATATAAACGGAGTAACTACAATATTAAAAATAAAGGTATTAAGCTACTCTAGTTCAATTACTAATTCTGATAAAGTATTTATTAATTGAAACAAACAAAAATGAGCACTAATAAATCAAAACAAAGTTGAGCAAATTAACTCGTATACTAAATTTTAAAGCTCATTGCTGAGGCTTTTCTTCAGGTGCAGTTGTGGATTCAGTCGTAGGATTTGTCCTTTCAATTTCAGCGTCTATTCTTTCCTTAGCTCGATAAACCTGAAAATTTACCAATTTATTGCCTTTTCTAAGATGTCAATGGCTAAAAAATGGACTCCAATTCTCGG
The DNA here is from genome assembly GCA_900406225.1 of Acrobeloides nanus. Taxonomy (NCBI): domain Eukaryota; kingdom Metazoa; phylum Nematoda; class Chromadorea; order Rhabditida; family Cephalobidae; genus Acrobeloides; species Acrobeloides nanus. The sequence continues at coordinate 12,338 of OZJO01011788.1, read as the reverse complement.
CATTAGGACAACCGTCACAATTCAAGATTACGGTCATCCGTCACGGACAACCGTCACCGAGATTTATTATTTAAAAAAATATAGTTTCATAAAATATCACCAAAACAAAAATTGTAGAGCATTAAATTCTGAACATTTTTTCTTTGACTGCTTTTTTTAAAAGAATTTACCGATCGAGACATTGATCGGTGACGGATGTCTGTGACGAATGACCTAAGTGACGGATGATGGTGATCGTGATGGTTGTCCTACCGCCCAATTCTCCCAATATTAAAATTAACTTCTTAACCGAATATTTATATTAAAAAACATACTTTTGCTTGTAAATAAAGAGTGCCACCTTTTGCCTTCTCATTTATTGCGAATAGATGTTTGTATTTTTCCTCAATTTCCTTTGGATCCAATGGAGACTTCACATCTAATATTTGCATAGATTCCTAAAAATGCAAAATTGAAATAGGCTTAAACAATTCTCAAAAAATAAATTCTTTGAAGATTTCGTCCAATTATTTTCTTTAACTCCATTACTCTCTTCTATAAAACGTGAAGCTTACTTGTAATGTTATTCCTAGCTTGGAATTCAATCGACTAGAATCTTTAATATCAGATTGACTGGTTCGACTAGTTGACGGCTCAGCCTGATCAGCATATCGATTTGCTGCATGTTGGCTGGCTAAAATAAGTTATAAAAAACAGTCTTCCGGAGCGATGGCCCATCGTCGATGGGGCGATGCCACTTAGAAATCGGAAAATAAAATCCCCCCCCCCTCTTGGTTATGTTTTTGTCAAAAATTTTTGAAAAACATATTCAGAGATCATAATGGTCCCACATTATTGTTCAAAAAATACCCCATTTTCTAAACAAGAAATCGTCATTTTCTGGACATTTTCAACTTAAAAACAAGATTTTTTCATTAAAATTTTCTACCCTCGCCCTCTCTCACAGCGAAATTGGATCCTGAATACGCTACTGGTAAAAAAGAGAGAAAATGAGTCTACTTTTTAATTCATCTTTAACAGCTCTGGCAAAAGCTTTTCCAACTGCTTCCGTTGCCGCAATCGCAATTTTCGCCAGATTTCTCAATACCATTCTAAAAGAGCAAATAAATTTACGCGTATAAAACTAGAGATCGGCACATGAAAATTTTTTAAATTCATTTTTTAGGTCGTTTGATGTATCGAAAAGTTGGAGCTCGTCTACATGGGGGGGCCACCTACGTGATTTTTTTCAAAATTTTTTTCCGATTTTCTTCTAAAAACCGACTTTTTAGGGTAATTTCTAGGCGAAAAATAGATTGCGCGCATTCCCGAAGCGTGAAAATGCTTTCTTGACCCTGATTCAGGTAAATAGATGTGTGTATTGAAGCGAAAATATGAAAATTTTGGATTTTTCTTCTAAAGTCATCGTTCTAAGGGTTATTTTATGCGAGAAATTGATTCAGCGCATCACCGAAGCGTTGCGGTAGACACATAATTTTTCAAGGACGATGGTCAAGGCTGCATTTTGACGCTTCGGGGATGCGCTGAATCAATTTCTCGCATAAAATAACCCTTAGAACGATGATTTTAGAAGAAAAATCCAAAATTTTCATATTTTCGCTTCAATACACACATCTATTTCCCTGAATCAGGGTCAATGTAGCATTTTCACGCTTCGGGAATGCGCGCAATCGATTTTTTACCTAGAAATTACCCTAAAAAGTTGGTTTTTAGAAGAAAATCGGAAAAAATTTTCTCGTTGAAATGCAGTTCTACCCTGATTTTCAGGGTCAAGCTTAATTTTTCATGCTCCGAAAATGCGCGCAATCGATTTTTCGCCTAGAAATTACCCTAAAAAGTCGATTTTTAGAAGAAAATCGGAAAAATTTTTTTGAAAATAAATCACGTAGGTGGCCCCCATGTAGACGAGCTCCGAAGTTTTTAGGTTTTTGAGGATTTCCCCGGAAATACACAGCTAATCCTGATAGTTTTGATGTCGTTAGAAAGCTGGATTTCGTAGCAATTGGATGACACCAAAAGTATACTTTTTTCTGGTTGGGGAAATATTGCATAATTATTAAAAAATGTTGAAAAAACTGAAAATAGTTAGCGATGAAATAGAGGAATTTTTCTCTCCTACCATTTTCAAAAGATCGTTTTGATGTTCGAACCAAATAAACGGTCTATCATGTCATATCCAAATGTCTATCATGTCCAAATGTTTGCGTTCGAAATTTTTACACTTATCACATTTGCTCTTTGACTTCAAGGCCAATATGTTATTTATCTTTCTATCCCGTTTATTTTTTCAAGATGTTATGGGATTTATTGATTAGATCTCAAAAAATGAGAACTTTTGCGATTTGTTCAACAAATTTAAAATTTTTTAATTTTCATCAAAATAGCTCTATAGGGGGGTTTCTATGCAAGGAATCGATTGCGCGCATTACCGAATCTTGAAAACGCTTCCCTGATTCAGGGAAGAGGCATGTGTATTGAAGCGAAAATAGGCTAATTCGGGGTCAGGGAAGCGTTTTCAAGGTTCGGTAATGCGCGAATCGATTTCTCGCATAGAACAACCCCTTTGGAAAATAATTATTCTTTCTTTATAGATGTATTTTATTATTATTGTTTCTACTATTTTCGTAGCGTCTCAAGCTGTATTACTTCGCGATCCCGTTACTCTTCAAAGTGGAAAATTATTGGCTTTAGCTCCTTACAAATGGAACGAAGAATTTTATGAGTCTATGCCTATTGATCATTTTTCCTTCACTAATAATATAACTTTTCGATTACGGTACATTTTTTGCTTTAAGGGATGAGGACCAGGGCTGTCGCGGAACAAAACCGTAATAGAGACGGAACAGGCCCCAAAAGTATGTTCCCGAATAGCTGGCAGTATAATTATTTTTTTAAACGATGTAAAAATGCTTTTCAGGACCGGAATTCTACTAGGGCTACATAAGCTCTTCAGCTAGAAAAAAGATATCTTCAAAAAACCTCAAAATTTCCGGTCAAATACCACCATGCAGGAATGCTGACCGAAACTTTGAGTTTCTTGAAGATATCTTTTTATCTAGCTGAAAAACTTATGTAGCCCTAGTGGAGTTCCGGTCCTGAAAAGCATTTTTACATCGTTTAAAAAAATAATTATGATGCCATCTATTCGGGAACATACTTTTTGGGCCTGTTCCGCGACAGCCCTGATGAGGACTAAATAAAAGTACATAAAGCTTTTTGAAATTGCAAAACAATATATTTAAAAAATATAGTCCTTTTTAGCTATTTGATAAATACAGAAAGCTTCAAATCGAATGGCCCCATTTTTTTCTACACTGGAAATGAAGGTGATGTAGAAGGTTTTGCTAAAAATACCGTTAGTTTCATTCAAATTAAAAACGTAATTCAGATATTTGTAGGGTTTTATGTGGGATATTGCACCTGAATTTTCGGCAGCCGTCGTTTTTGCAGAACATAGATTTTATGGCAAAACACAACCATTTGGAAATAATAGCTATGCTAAAGTGGCAAATCTTGGATACCTTAGCTCGGAACAAGCATTGGCTGACTTTGTGGAACTTATTAATTATCTTAAAAATGAAGTACTGTTAAAATTCTTTAAAGGGCGATATTTTTTACGGCTTAATCTCCGAAAAATATTTTCTAATTTTTTTGTTGCAAAATGACTAGGGGTAATTTTATGCTAAAAATCGATTGCGCGCATTTCCAAAGCGTGAAAACCTTTGTTTGATCCTTAAAAATCAGCAAAAATTCGAAAAAATTAGTTAAATGTGAAAATATGGGTAAAAATACGTATTTTTCAATTTTTAAGGGTCAAACAAAGGTTTTCACGCTTCGGGAATGCGCGCAATCGATTTTGNCCTTAAAAATCAGCAAAAATTCGAAAAAATTAGTTAAATGTGAAAATATGGGTAAAAATACGTATTTTTCAATTTTTAAGGGTTAAACAAAGGTTTTCACGCTTCGGGAATGCGCGCAATCGATTTTGTGCATAAAGTTACCCCTGTATAACATTTTGCAACAAAAAAATTAGGAAAAATTTTTAAAATTTTCGGAGATCAAGCCGTAAAAAATACCCCCCCCCCCTTAAAGGGGCGTGTGAATCCAGTTTCGTTCGAAAAAATCAAGAACTTTTTTTGACTCGATACGGACAGGATTCACACGTCTTTTAACCAAATTTATTGTTTTTAAGCGTATTCCATTTGCCAAGAATTCGCCTTTGATCGTTTTTGGTGGATCTTATGGTGGAATGTTAGCTGCATGGATGCGAACTAAATATCCGCATGTTGTTGATGGGTAAATTTTTATGTAGATTCCTGTAATTTTTTCTAATTTATATGGACATAATGTTTTCAAAAACAAACTAACACGTATCTTAATTTTTTTTACTTTTTAAAATTTTTTTATCTAATAAAACAATTATATCATGCTTTTAGAGCAATAGCAGCTTCTGCTCCTGTATTTTGGTTCAGAAATTCTCATATTCCTGAGGATATTTTTGACCGTATTGTTACTCGAACCTTTGTTAATAGTGGATGCAGTTTGAAGAACATATTAGCTGCTTGGAGATCTATTCAACTTCTTGCTAAAACAGGTAAAGTTCATTTTCTTTAATCACAAATTACAGGGTGTATCAATGAAGAATTGCATAGGGTGGTTCAGCATGACATCCTTAATAAGAAAATTCGATATTTCGGCGAGCTTAAAAGATTTTTACTCGCGGTTGTTTTTTGTATGTTGAAATCGATTTGATTTACTTTCATAAACTTCTTACCAATATAGTTCGGATAAAGACGTGCTTTCCTATTTTCTGTGATACCTATATTACTCTAACAAATATCAGAGGCCTTATTTCAGTTTTCAGCAACAAAAACTCTAGAAATGAATTTTTCCTTACTAGAATTCCAAAAATTTATCTCAAACTTTCGCCCAATATTTTTCTTTACCTTTATCTTCATTTATCACTGCTGTTAAAAACTTGGACATACAATATTTATTATGAGCACATTTATTGTTTATTATTATTAGAAAATCTTGATTTGCTATTTATTTCTCGTTATAGAATATAGATTATGTTTTATGTTATATTATGTTTTGACAGCTGGTTTATTGTGCAATTGATATTTATTGCGTACTTGTCACGTAAAAAATAAATTATTAGTTTGATGTTGCTATGGTGTCGAGATATTTAAAAAATATTTTTAAGATTTTTGAATAAGTCTGTGTATTGAAGCGAAAACCTGAATTTTTGAAAAATAATAACGCCATTTTGTAGAGCGCATCGAAAAACAGTAGTTTCCCTAAAAATCTCTGGAACCTGAGAATACGTTTTTGAGAAAATAGATTTCAAAATTTTTAAAGAAATGGTTGAAAATTATTATAAAAATTCGATTTTTCAGCCATTTAAGAAATTTGAAATTCATTTTCTCAAAAACATATTCTCAGATTTCCGAGATTTTTTTGGAGGGGGGGGGGACTACCGTTTTTTGATATGCTCTACAAAATGGCGTTGTTATTTTTCAAAAAATTTTCACAATACAGACTTGTTCAAAAATCTTTAAAATATTTTTTTTAATATCTCGATGTCCATAGCAACATACAAAAAACCGCGAGTAAAAATCTTTTATCGAATTTTCTTATTAAGGATGTCATGCTGGATCACCGTGTATATCATTAAAAAATTCAATATCTTTTGATGGACATATTTTTTCATGCGTTTTTTTCAAAAAAAAACATATTACATGTTTTGAAACATGTAACAGATTTCGAAGCATCACTAGTATCAGGGGTCTTCGAATGTTTGAGAAATTATCTCTTAAAACCTTATTTTCTTAATAAAGAAAAAGATTTTCAAAAAAGTTCAAAAACGTTTAGCCCAAATTAGTTACAGATTAAGAAAAACGTATTTTTAAAACGATTGGACTTTTTTAAAGATTCTATACCAAAAATACCTCCAAATTTGCCAAAATTCGGTATTTTTAATTTTTATCTGTAAAAATGGAAAATTTTATTTTGAATATGTATGAAAACCAATGTTTATAAGCATTTTGCAAAAATCCGCATGAGAAAAAAATTTTTTCTACCAAAAGATATTGAATTTTTTAATGGTATACTAAAAGATATTGAATTTTTTAATGGCTTCATTGAAACACCCTGTACTTTTTTAATAGATAATGGACGGACTTGGTTAAATAATAAATTCAAGATCGAAGAGAAATCAAAGCTTATAGAAGAGAGTGATGCTAAAGCACTTATTGGGTTTGCAAAAGAAGCTATGGAATCTATGGCTATGGTTGATTATCCATATGAAGCAGATTTCCTTAGTCCTTTGCCAGGTTGGCCTGTAAAGGTTAGTTATCAAAAAATAATTCCCAGTTACCCAGCTCGAACTATGAATTCTGCATAGAGATACGCATTCCGAACTCCTAGCTCTGAATATTCGGTACCCGAAATTAGAGTCCAAAAAACTGGAACCGAATACCGCTCAAATAACCGAAACCGATGGGTTCGAGAACCGAATGGAACCTAAACCGAAGGAGGTTGGAACCGATTAAAACCCTAACCGATCCATTTTATTCGTCTCTTTGGTCTCTACTCGAAATGAAGAACTTATTAACATTTTAGGAAGCATGCAAATTTTTCAATAAAGCAAATCTTAATGGCGATAAAGAGTCGGCCGAACAAATATACAAGTTATTGAACCTTTATTATAATTCCACAGGGAAAACTGAAACACTATGTGTTAAACCCGATAAATGCTCCGGTGCATATGCTGCCTTGGGCGACCCGCTTGGCTGGCCATGGCAGGTTTGTTAGTTAGGCTGCGTTCATGCATGACAAAAAAGTTGTCAAAAAATATAACTTTGCCTGATTTTCAATAAAATCGTGTTTATTGAAACGATGATCATGAAGCATAAAATTTTATTGATCAAGAAGCAAAAAAAACCAATAAAATTTTATGCTTCATGACCAATCGTTTCAATAAACACGATTTTATTGAAAATCAGGAAAAGTTACATTTTTTGACAACTTTATAACAACTTTTTTGACATGCTTGAACACAGTCTTAAGTTCTTTTTTAAAATAGTTGTTATAATAATAATAATAATCAAATTAAGGCATGTACAGAAATGGTTATGCCACAATGTAGCTCTGGTCCACCAAATGATTTCTTTTTGAAAGATTGTCCATTCACACTTGATAAATTTACACAGGATTGTTTGGCAACCTTCAACTACACCGGTTACACTCCTGGTCTTATGCGCCCCGATTTTGTAATCAATAATTATGGCTCCCGCTTCCCAACAGCAACGAATATCGTATTCTCTAATGGTTATTTGGATCCATGGAGCGGTGGTGGTTGGCGCTTATATCCGACTACAAAAGGCACGTTGGTTAGTTTAATTGTTGAGGACGGAGCTCACCATTATGACTTGCGTGGCTCTCATCCCAACGATACTAGTTCTGTTAAAGAAGTTAGAAATCTTGAAAAACTTCATATTAGTCGATGGATTCGAGAAGCTAAGCGAGCGAACAAGAGACATCTTAAGATTTCCAAGAAAAACGTGAACAAAGTACCATTTTAAATGGTTTCTGTTAAATAATTTTGGTTTTTTCATGTTCAATAAACGAATCTCGTTAATATTATTACTACAAATTTAATACCCATAATTAGAGACCGCTACGAAAAATTTTTTTAAACGAATTTTGGAACCTGTATCGATTAGGCACTGAAAATTAAAAAAAATTTTCATCATCTGGAATCAGTGACCTAACTAGGATTTCGAAAATCTGCATGTAAAATTTTTATTTGAAACATATGTATTCGGATAACCCATATGAGCTTAAGCTCAATTTTTATCGAAATTTTTTGACCTCATCCTTTGCCTGTAGGGTCAAAAAACATCAAAAGTGACAAAGTCAATTTTCCGAAAAACTAAAAAATTTTCGCGCGTAAAAGATTCCCCAGAAAATTTCCTTGAGAGTTTTCGATTTTTTTAAAACAAAGATGTCGATAATAATATGCAGAATATTCAGACAAATGTACATAATTGTACACTTTATAGTTTTTTTGATATTTGAATTTTACTGCTATTTTTTACTGTTTTAATAAAAAATCACCTATAACCTATAATAAAAAAGTATCGACTTTGCAAGGATCAAAAGTACCCAAAATTTGTCGATTATCATACAAATTTTGTTACAGTTTTGTAGAGCAACACTGGAAATACAGGGTGAGCCAAAAAAAAACCGTACTTTTGCGTTTTTTGATGAAAAATTTTCAAAAATCACCTATAACCTATAAGAGGTATTTTCATGCGAGAAATCTATTGCACGCATCGAAAACCCTTGAAAACGCTTCCCAGACCGTGAAAATCAAATTGTCGTATTTTCAAGTATTACTGAAGATTATTGAGATTACTTTTTTTGCACATTCGGTATTAATTCCGAAAATGGTATATTTCATAGTCTGGGATGTGTTTTCAAGGTTTTACGATATGAGCAATCAATTTCTCGCATGAAAATACCCCATATAGGTGATTTTTGAAAAAAAAAGTTTTTTGAAAATTTTTCATTAAAAAAATACAAAAGTACGGTTTTTTGGCTCCTGTAATATTTTAGCAAGAAAATTTGAAAGGGTCACTTGTACCCCATTTTGTAAATATGGCGGTCTCTATATATAATGATAAAATAATTTCAAAGTCTAATCCTTTTTTATAACGTCAGCGATTTATCTATAAAAAGTTTATGACAATAAAAAAGTATAAAAGAACATGATTATTTGATCCCATGAATAAGTTTCTTTATTGGATGCGTCCTAGGAGGTTAACGATTCCAAATGTATGGAAGAAACGATCCTCACCACTCATTTAGCAACTCGTTGCCTGGGTAATACATATTCATTTACCGCGATTACTTCACATTTACACTTCTTTTCACAGAATTTCGAATCCAGTCTTTCATTAAGTGTCAATTATCGCTGTTTCGACTTTAACTTATTACTACAATTTTTATTTATTTTAAACTAATGCTAAACGTTGAGGGTTATTCGATTATTTTTTAGACAAAAAAGCAATCGATATTGACCATGTTATGAATGTTAAACACTAGTTCTAAAAAGAAATACGCGGCGATCGAACCTGTTTTAGCCAGACATTCGTTAGATTTTCTAGTTTAGCTTTTTGATGCACTTGCTATGACGATTTTTAGGAAATCTGCGGGGGTGGTTGTCAATTCAAATACACAACAATGTACACGGATTTTGCGTGTATATTCAGTGTACATTATGTGTATATTAATCTACACGGTTTAAATTTTTTCTAAAAAATATGACGTTCATAAGATTGACACGATAAAGTTGACAAGATAACGTTGAGAACACGAGATACGACTTCTATTTTGTTCATAGGACCTAATTCGTCGTGGAAAAATTCCTATACTTCAAAAAAAGAATAGGATTGATACTTTCGTGTCAACTTTATTCGTGTCAAATTTATCGTGCAAAAGTCGTTTCGTGTCAACTTTATGAAAGTCAAAAACCTCGAATCTGAAACAAAAATAAAGTTTTTCCAAAATAATCAGAAATTGTTGGCCATGGCCCAAAACGGTAAAATATCTGATTTTTGAACAAAACGAATTAAGTTAATATAGGTTTTGGGGTTTTGAAATGCTAAAAAAGAAGAAAAAAATTACCATTTGCCAGGAATACACGATTTTATATTATCGTGAATTTCGAACCGATCAAAACTTGGAGTACCTGGAGACCGAGCGCTGGTAGAGCTCGGGCTCGCTTCAGTGTTTCGAGATCTTCCGAGCGACACCAGGACTTCGTACCATAGATCACCAGGGGGACAGTATCCCCCACCACTCATTCTCGGACCTTCCACCTTTATATCCATCCATCCATCATGAGGGTTCATGTACCCCTCCCTTCAAATTCATTCATCATATACATTTTTGAAAATTTTTATAAATATTAATTTAAACAAATATTTTTTAGTCAATTTCTTTCTGGATCCTATCCACAGATATAAATTAACAACATACAATTTTTCTTTGAATGCATTAATTTTTTATCATGTACCCCCTGAAAGGCCATCCATCCTGAGGGCCGGTGTACTCCCCTCTACTGGTAATCTATGCTTCTTACATCCTTTGTGAGGATTTCTCCGCCTCTCTTTAATAACAGGACGAACAAGAACGAGACACAAAAAAAACGGGACGATTGTTTTCTTCAGATCTCTCATTTAAAGAATTTTTAGATAGTGTAAAAGACTTTTTCTCAACTTTTTATCCTGAGTAAAAAATTCTTTGACACAATATCAAAATTTCTTTTAGGAATCAAGATCTGAAATCGTCCCGTTTTTGTCTCCCGTTCTTGTTATCCCGTTTTTGTGTTGTTTGAACGATCGTTCCATCCCGCTATTGTGTATGCCAATTTTTTGATTTTGATCATAGGAAAATGGAGAAAATCATCCGTGTGAGCAGCGTCGTAATTTTGGTCCATGTTGAGAGGAGAGGGAAGTTTTCTATCAATTTTCAGATTTGGAATGGGGAAGTCTTGGGAAATTTTCTATTTTCCCAGAAATTTAAAAATTTTCCAGGTTTGGGGGATTCTCGGCACTATAACTTTCGCCACGAATCTCGTCACGCTAAGGGCCTGCACTAATTCGTTCCGACATGAAACTCCGGAACTAGTCGGAACGACAAGTTTAGGTCGTTCCGACGAGTTCCGGAGTTTCGTGTCGGAACGAATTAGTGCAGGCCCTAAGGGCCTCCACTAATTCGTCTCGACGCACGTCGAGACTGAATATCTTTTTATGGTTGAAGAATTTTGACATGATGTCACTTCATAAAATGTAGCTCTCATCTAGCTCGACATTTTTGCAAACGACACCATGTCAAAATTCTTCAACCATAAAAAACATTCCGTCTCGACGTCGAGACGAATTATTGGAGACCCTAACTTTCGCCACTTTTGTGTCAATAAACATTTAATTTCAGACTAATTGAGTTGCAATAAATATATTGACACGAACGTGGCGAAAGTTATAGTTTTTTGGCAACATGGCAAAAGTTGTCGTAGCGAACATGAAACTTGGCGAAAGTTATAGTGCCGGATTTTCCACAGCCCCCATAATTACGATGTTGGCTGTGAGTTTTCCTCTTTTTTCGTTGTTAGTTATCCGTTGTGAATTGTCCTCCGCATTTAGCATCAAAATTCTTTATTTTTATAATTTGTAGAATTTATAGGAAAAATTGGAAGCTTCGAAGCTAATAACAAAAAATTAACGTGACTATTTTATGATACACTTGTATTTTAATGATGGCTTCGACTCTGCTTTATAATTTAACAATATCAAAACGATTGTTTTAGTTATTTGAGACGGTTTTGCTGAGTTGTGCTTTTTATATCTTATATATGCCGACTATTGCCATTTTTTATTTATTATTATGTGCAAGCAGTAATTATATTGCATTAGTAGCGTCGTTGCGTGTGGGCCCCCTCCTTTTGACGTTTTCCTTGTACGCAGACCCCCTTTTTCTAAGGCTCTCCGGGAGGGGAGGGGTGAAGCTCATGGCACTACAGTCAAGTCCCTTACTAAGCCCACCCTCCCCCAAAAAACCCCTAACTAAACACCCCTCCCGAGCGATGGGCTTAGTGAGGGGTTTGACTGTAGGACGGAACGTACCTTACCGGTAAGTTAGGTTCTGAACGTAACTTACCGGTAAGTTATGTTTGGAACCTAACCTACTTTTTTGAAAATTTTCAAAGTGTAATAACTTTTTTGCCTTAAGGAATTTTGACATGGGGTCTTGGACATTTTTGTAGGTCTCGATGCGGCCTACAAAAATGCCCAAGACCCCATGTAGGGACCGTCACGCATTTTCAAAACTAGATAAATTCATAATCAAGTCGCTCCGAAACGGTTTAGAATCAAATTCTAGATTATTTCAAACATACTAGTGAAAAAAATCCGCATCCAAAAAGATTTTTTCCTTAAAAAATTAGCCTTAGAAAAAGTGCTATTTCGTACATAAATTATAAAGGGAAAGTTGTGAAAACCCGTGTATTGGCGATTTCAGCATTTATAAATATCACCATCGTTTTTCCCATGCCAAAAATAGGTGGAATATACATTTTTTCGAAATTTACGACTTAACTCTACCTCCCTAGGCTATATGGACTTTAAGCCTTATTAAGGCTTATTGAAAATTTTTTAGATTAGCGAAATTTGCCATAATTTATATATATTCGGAAAATTCGTGAAAAATGGAGCATTTTTTGTTTTTACAGTAAATTCTGAATCGTTATCGTTGTCGAGATAATCGCGTTT
>OZJO01011774.1:0-11102 GCA_900406225.1 Acrobeloides nanus | reverse complement strand
GTATCGTTTCAAACCCTTCGTTTCGTTTCATTCGAGTCTATGCCAAAAATGAAGGCTAGTCTCATGCCAAATTTTTTAAATTTTTTGTGAGTGCATCTTGTGTAGCATGCAATATTTATTGTGTGTTTTTTCACTTGTGACATATAAGAAACTTTAAATGAAAATTTTTGTTATCTGCTCAGAATCCGCCTTTCGTTTATTTGAAAACTGTTTTCACGTGATATAACCCAACAAACATTGAAAAAAGTTTCTGAGCATATGGCCAAAAATAATTTTTTTTTAAAGAATCCTATATTTTATGTACTATATAGTGCAAATACAGGGTGAGTGAAAAAGTGCATTTTTGTGATTTTTGGGGCCCGAAAACTTCTTTGGGACCGGAAAATTTTTATTACTAAAAATGACCCATATAGGGGTAATTTTATGGGTGAAATCAATTGTGCACATTTTCTAAGCATGAAAAAATTTTCTTGACCCTAATTCAGGGAATGGATTCGGTGTATTAACGCGAAAATCGAAAATTTTCCTTTTTTCGCCTGAATACCAACTCCATTCCCTGAATCAGGGTCAAGAAAATTTTTTCATGCTTAGAAAATGTGCGCAATCGATTCTTCGCATAAAATTTTTACTAAAAATGACCTATATAGGTGGATTCGGTGTATACCTATATAGATCATTTTTAGTAAAAAAATTGTACGGTCCCAAAAAATTTTTTCGGACCCAAAAATGTACTTTTTTACTCACCCCTTGTATGTTTATAAAAAAATCTATATTTATTTAAAAAATCAAAATACGAAACGAACACCACCACAAAATCATCATCACAATAAATGGATCGTGAAACACACGTTTCTTTTTCTAATCTCATTCTTTTTCATGAAATTAATTTTACAAGAAAGAAGAAAATATAAACATCACAAACATGGTTTAATTTAAAAATAATTATGAGAAGAGGCGCAAGTTCTGATCTAATAGATAAAAAAGCATTGGAGCTACTTACACAATAGGCGGGGGCCATCCAGTTAAAAAATTTTCGAAAATCTTTTTCTGAAAATGACACCTCTAGGGGTAAAAACATACAGGAAATCCGAATTTGACATTTCCGAAGCGAAAAAACGCTTCCCTGATTCAGGAAGGCCTGTGTATTGAAGAGAACAGTCGCAAAAATGCGATTTTTTTCGATTTTTCGTTTCAATATACAGGTCTTCCCTGAATCAGAAAAGTGTTTGTTTTGCTTCGAAAATGTCAAATTCGGATTCTCTGCATGTTTTTGGGTCATTTCCAGAAAAAATTTTCGAACAATTTTTTCACGTGGATGACCCTTCTATTGTGTAGTAGAGCTTCAAAGCATTTCTTCACCATTATTTTTGTGCAAATTATGTATTTTTTTTCTCTAAATCGTGAAAAATTGTTGAAAAAAGTTGATTCACTTCTGAATTTTAGTGCTCTTTTCCTAAGGTAGTACACTTTTGCCTCGCTGAATAAAATTAAGGCATTGAGAATTTGATACACAAAAGATCACAACATGGGATTTTGAGTAAAATTTTAAAAGTTTGATCAAAATCATTTATTCTTTTCAAGTCCAAGTCAAATTTTAAAACACGTTAAAAAATTGTTGATCATATTTTTTCTAGTTGGGCGATTTTTTCATGTTTTTTCGACCCGAAAAATTTTTTTCTTCAAAAATGACCCTGAAGCTTCGGGAATGCGTATAGGATCATTTTTGAAAAAAATTCGGGCCGAAAAAACATGTAAAAATCGCCCAAATTTTCCGATTTTTTATACACCCTGTACTTTTGACTGTACAAATCGGCTTGAAAATTTTTGAAATGATTTTGTCTCCATCAAATTTTTGTAGACCTGAGATTTTTATTTACCAAAAGGCATTTTATTGAGTCCCAGACTGTAATCCAAGTGCATTGAAGAGCCTTGACTTCAGACCGCTCGTTGAAGTGGACGTCGTCATTCGAGACTGTATCATAGATTCATCGATGCCACCGGTCATCTCAACAACTCCATGTGGTCCACCGACCACTGGCTGACCCTGAAACACCAACTTGTACAATAATCGGGCAAGCCATTTTAAGAGAAAAAACGTGTTGCACAACCACCACGACACCGACTACGAACATGAAAAAATTTAACAGAAAAGAAAGGTGCGATAGCAAAAAATATACAGGTGGTGGTCCAGCATGATATTCTTAAGAAAATTCGATATTTCGGCGTGCTTAAAAGATTTTTACTCGCGGTTTTTTGTATGTTTCTATGGGCGTCGAGATATTTAAAAAAATATTTTAAAGATTTTTGAATAAGTCTGTGTATTGAAGCGAAAATCTGAATTTGTTTCCTTAAAGGGGGTGCACGCCCAGTACGCTTCTCGAAAAATTTTTCTCCAAATTGGATGATTTTTGGTACTTGGGGGTTTTCGAGCACGAGAAATCGATTGGCGCAAGTCCCGAGTTCCGAAACAAGCCTAAGACCTAAGTCTTAGGCCTAAGCCTAAGGTAATCACACCTGAGTTGAGATCGGGGGAACGAATACTCTCGATACCAGGCATATATGAAGCCCACTAACTGTATCTCAGACGCCACAGAGTATATAGGCATGATACCAGATGACCGAGATCTATTTCTTCAGCTAATAGATCATCCGTGTGGTAGGTAATCTCTCGTGCAAGCGATTGTTCTCTGCTAGCAGAGGACAATCAAAACACGTTTAGCCAGAGGCGGTAGGCCAAACTCGTGATTCACCAGCTATTTCTATTACAGCCATTTGCCTGCTGTTTTTAATCACGACCCTCAACCTGGTGTGCTGCAGGGTAGGACTCCTACGGCGCAATGTGCGTTCGAAAGTTTAACGTTCAAAGCGTCGCAACATACAAAAAACCGCGAGTAAAATTTTTTTTAAGCTCGCTGAAATATCGAATTTTCCCTTATTAAGGATGTCATGCTGTACCACCCTGTATAATAAACTTTGAAGCTATAAAGAGAAATTGAAAAAAAGCGCCAACTCCAGTTTTCCTTACCTCGGAGATCATACTCTCAATATTTAGAATTTTGTTGATTTTCGCTTGTTGCATGCTTTCGAGATACTGTAAGTGGAGGAAAAAACATCGATTAGTAGGAGTAAACAGGAAAAATGGTTAAATTTATGGGGGTTATATAGATATAGGAATTTTTTGTGCATTTCATATTCAAATAGAAAAATCAGTAGTCGGAATGTGTGTCGGATGGTTGGCTATAGCCAATTTTTAAGAATTATGTATAATATATACCTGCTTCTTGGCACGTAATGCAGCATCTTCCAAGGTTTCAGCGGCTTGATATTTTCCTTGACGGCGATATAATGCACCGAGATTTTTTAGAGTGGTTGTTACGGCAGGGCTGTAAAATATTATATTTTCAACAAAAATTTTTGTATAATCTACAGGGTGCCCCCAAATGGCACTATTACTTTTTTCTTGAAAAAATGCTTCCCTGAACAGGGAAGGCATGTGTATTAAAGCGAAAGTGCGATTTTTCGCTTCATTACACAGGCCTTCCTTAAATCGGAAAGTATTTTTTCGCAAAAATTTGCGAACGAGGCTCATCTTGGCTTGCGAGCGGGCCCCGAAATTTGGGAAGGATTGTACATGTATGGTTCCCAAATTTGTTTTCATTCCAGCTGAAACGGACTTATATACATACTTATCAGTTTTGACAGCCTTGTGCCAGCTACCATTATTTTCTTGGTAAGTGCCCGCATCGCCCGATTTGTGCTTATTATCCTCTCTTTCTTCTGCAATCTGCCAAATTGCCTTGTTTTCCTCGTTGATCTGCCCAAATTCCCGTTCATGGGCGCGAGTCAAAATTTGCTTATACAATTCTTCAGCTTCTTTGTACTTGCCTTGTTTCAAGTATGCCGAAGATAGGTTATTCTTGGTTTTTGCAACATTTGGATCATCGGGGCCGAGTTTGCTTTCATAGATCTCTAATGCACGCTTGTAATACTTTTCGACTTCGTCGTATTTCCCTTGATTCTGGCAAAGCAAGGCCAGGTTGTTGAGTTGTTTAGCAACGTCCGGGTGGTCTTGCCCGAGAACCTAAAAATCTTTCCTTGAAATTTTTAAAACTGAGGAACAAAATTCGGTACTACTCAGGATTAGCCACCTAATTCTTGTTTGTTGAATGAATTTAACGGTAATTTGTTTGGTGAATGATTTCATTTTATAGATATTCATAGGCCTCCCTGCGTGTTCTTTTTTGGCGAGAAAAATTCGCATCCCTGCGTGGTCGTTTCGCATTTTCATGTTTTGTCGATACGCGCAATCGATTTATCGCAAAAATACCTCTAACAAGTTTGATTTTAGAAAAAAAAGTTTTCTGAAATAGTACCCTGTCATTTTGCGTGTTGCTAATCTTTAGTAGCACAAAATTCACTAGCAAAAAAATTTTCCGGATTACCTTTTCCCGTATTTCCAGTGCTCGTTTGCAAAGCGGCTCTGCCTCCTTGTACTTTCCTCGTTTACCATACAAAACAGCCAAGTTGTTCAAGGTGGCTGCAACAGCCGGGTGATCTTCGCCTAAACATTTTTCTCGAATCGCTAACGCCTCATTTAACAAGTTCGCTGCTTCCTTGTACTTATTTTGATCCCTGTAAACCAGCGCCAAAATGTTCAACATAGTCGCGACATCAGGATGGTTGTGCCCGCTATTCTTTTCCAAATCTTCAAGTGCTTGCTTACACAGCGGCACGGCCACTTCATATCTTCCCTGTGCTGCATACTGGATTACCAAATTGTGTAAAGTTCTCAAGCGAAGTGGAATTTCATAGCCAGCACTAGCGCTAGCTGCCATAGCATTGGCTGGAGTTGGTTGGGCATATTGCCCAGCACCATGCAGATCATCCTCTTCATCAGGGCCGAATCCAAGTTCTTGAAGAGTACTATGCGTGTCATTTCTCGAAGATTCTGCGGCATAGTTCTCTTTGTTATCGTTGACTTGGTCTTCATCGAATTTCTTAATGGAATTCATGAATTCAAGATGCTTTTTCTCCTCTTCGAGCTGTGCCACTTGTTGAGCACTCTGTTGGAGTTGTTGCTGCGTGGAATTGAGCTCGTCTCTTAGCCATGCATTTTCTTGACACAGCCGACGCACTTGGGCTTTAAACTTTTGTTTTTCTGCCTCTAGATTTTGGATGTGTGAGGCTAATGCCATCATTATCTAAAATAGGCAATTTTTTGATGAAATTGTTTCAACTTGAAAATAATTTTATTAAGTCGTCCGGAAAATAACAGCAGATTCCATAGAAACTGTATAAAAATTACTCTATAGGGGGTTTCCTATGTGAGAAATCGATTGTGCGTAACCGTGAAAATGCTTCCTTTACTCTGATTCAAGGAAGAAACGAGTGTATCGAAGCGAAAATCGCATGATTCAGTGTCAAAGAAGCGTTTTCATGCGGCGAAAATGCGCGCAATCGGTTCGTCGCATAAATTTACGCTTCCCTGATCCTGAATCAGGGAAGAATCCGATGTATTAAAGCGAAAATTGACTGAACCAGGGCCAGACAAAATGTTTCATTATTTGAAAATGAGCGCAATCGATTTCCCGCATAAAATTACACCCGGGAAGTTGATTTTCAGATAAAAATATGAGATTTTCTTCTCGGCGCAAATTTGAAGAAAGCTGGTTATTTTCCGAACGACCCCAACACATGTGTTCATAGAGCAGAAAAAGTCTGACCCCAATTTTCAAAATGTATCTAATTTTTACTATTAAAATTTTTCCACAATTCTTTTTTATTTTGTCGGGCAAGAGTAGACCTAAAAAAGTTCGCCATTTTTTTTCGTTTAAAGCTTTTAGAAAAGTTTTTATGGGGTCTCTTGCCGGGGTCAGATTTTTTCTGGTTTTGAACACATGTGCCAAATAAAACGACCAATTACCTGTGCCTCCTCAATACCCAATCGAATCGAATCCAAATTTTTGTCAATAATCGAAGCTTTTTCTTCCATCAACTGGCGCTCATCATTCGTCAATACATCTGCTGTGGTCAAAAGTTTCTGGCGAATCACCTCATGCTCTTCTTTTAAAGCATCCAAGCCTTGTACGACCGTCCGGGTGCTTTGTAGAATCTCTTCTTGTGTCATACCGGACATGCGACTGAATTCCTCTATTTTACGCCTAAAATGAAGCTTATTATAACGTTATATAACGGGAAAATCTATAACCAGACTATTTTTATATTAAAAAAGTGTTGAATAGCAAAATTGCTTATTCGGAAATAAAAAGAGATGAAAATGTGTGTGTTCAATGAACAAAAGGAATGACTAACGTGCCAAAAAAGATAATTCTGAAAATCTTTTTGATAATCAACTAGTTTTAAATTAGAATGGATGTGCATAAATTTTAAGTGTCACGAGTGGCGTAGCATGGGGGGCTAACGGGGCTATAGCCCCTTCAGAAATTTTTGCTCAAAATCGAATTTTTGTCCAAAAAATTGAAGTTATTGATGAAAAATCGAATTGTTGAACAAATTTCCCTCCTGGTTCCCCCGAAAAATGAACAAATTTCCCTCTTGGTCCCCCCTACCCCTTATGATTTTGCCCAATCTTTTTGAAAATTAAAAAAAAATTCTACTGCTCCCCCATTATGATTTTTCATCAGAATGTTTTCTGAGAATTTTCAATTTAAAAAGTGATTTTCAACAAAAAAATTTCGCTCCTGTCGGCGCGAAAAACAATAAGGGAACCAGGGTGATTTTTGAAAACCCGAAAAAATTGCCTTGGCCCCCCTTTATGTTATTGTCTAAAATTTTGGAAAAAAATTCGAAAAAAAACGTAAGGGGGATTGAAATTTTTTGGTGAAAAATCGAATTTTTGCTTTAAAAAATCAAATTTTCGCGTAAATTTCTGAGCTCCTACGGCCCTGTATATGAATAAAAGTGTTTAAAAAACTTTCTAACAAATTTTTTTTATAAGAAAATGTGTTGCCTAACAAAAAATTCCTTCAAGATATTCAAGAAAGCTCTCTCTTAACAAGCAAAGAACAAATCAAAAACTGAAAAATGACACCTCAATAGCCCGGCTTAAAAGTTCAACTAAACGGAAAATAGGAAACCGGATAAGAATTCGTGTCAAACAAACTCCAGATTTGTTTCCGGGCTTATATGCTTGAAACCACCTATAGATATGAGGAAATCGTTGCGGTCGCGCCTTTAACATGGCCACAGAAGCGTCGCGACATCGTGTCCGCGCTATTCCAGGAGAAGAGTTCCCCGCCAGCCGATCGATATATTGACTGAATCCGCGCGCCTCGCCCTCCGAAATTTCGATGTGTCACACACAACATAATATGATGTTCGGGTGTCACAAATGAGGAACACCCGGTTTGAAAATCTTCCAAAACAAACAACACGAAACAAGTCCAACATAATGTCATAATTAATGGGCTATTTGAATGGCCACTTAACCTATTATGTTATATAGATTCTAAAAGTGTTTTGGAATGAGTCTTTAGCGCAATTCCTATGCTAATTAAATTTTAAAGAAAATCGTTTAGGAGGATTTGAAAAAATTTTCTCAGGCAAGTCTCCATAGCAACGAATAGTAAATACAGAATGAAATGGATCTTAAGAGAATAGAAAAATCAATGAGGGTGAACGCTAACAGTCTCGAAACGCAATTTGAGGCTTAGAATTGGGCTTAAGCTTGGGCTTAGTTTGTCTCGAAACAAGTGCTAGCCGTCTCGAAATCGTCCCGAAACCTTGCGGTACGTTGAAGGCAAAAAAATGTTTTTTTGAATTTTTGCAAAAAATAACCCTACTACCCCTAATTTTATGCGAAAAATCGATTGCGCGCATTCCCGAAGCTTGAAAATGCTTCCTTGACCCTGAATCAGGGAAACAAGGGTGTGTATTGAAGCGAAAATATGAAAATTTTAAATTTCTCTTCTAAAAACCGACTTTTTAGACTAATTTCTAGGCGAAAAATCGATTGCACGCATTTCCGAAGCTTGAAAATGCTTCCTTGACCCTGATTCAGGGAAATAAGAGTGTGTATTGAAGCGAAAATATGAAATCTAAAATTTTCATATTTTCGCTTCAATACACACCCTTATTTTCCTGATTCAGGGTCAAGGAAGCATTTTCAAGCTTCGGGAATGCGCGCAATCGATTTTTCGCATAAAATTAGGGGTAGTAGGGTTATTTTTTGCAAAAATTCAAAAAAAATTTTTCGCCTTCAACGTACCGTAATTTTACCCCCCTTTAAAAAACAAAGACGACATTCTTTATAGCTCGACTAGACACGAGTAAAACGACACCAAATTTATCCAATTTGAAAATTGTTTTGAGTTATTGAAACGAAAACCCTGAATCGGATTTTTCGTTTCAATAACTCAAAACAATGATCAAATTGGATAAATTTGATGTCGTTTTGTCCGTCTCGTCGAGCTACAAAGAATGCCGTCTTTCTTTTTTATACACCCAATAATTATTAATTAAGCGTATTTTAATAAAATGTAAAATTCAGGGCTTTCGTGTCAATATTCAGACACATTCGACCCGTTTCGAGACGGCTAGCGCCTCAAATTGCGTCTCGAGACTGCTAGCGTTCATCCTGAACAATAGGCAAACATTCTATGAGGTCGAAAAAATGCTTCCTTGATTCAGGGAAGGCGTATTTTGTATTGAAGCGAAAAGTCACAAAATGCGCAAAAAAACAGAAATATAAGAAGTCGTTGTTTTTAGACCAAAATATGTTATTTTCTCGAATACAGATTTTCTTGAATCCGAGAAATTTTATAAATATCAAATTCGGATTCTCGCACATTATTACTCCAAAAGGGGTTGTTTTTAGGCAAAAATCGCATTTTAGCAACTTTTCGTTTCAATACACAATACACCTATGAATCAGGGGGCGTATTGTATATTGAAGGGGAGCGATTTTTCGCTTCGAAAATGTTAAATTTGGATTTCTGCATGTTTTTACCCCTAGAGGAGGGGTCATTTCCAGAAAAAATTTTGAAAATTTTTTCACGGGGTAGCTCCCTATTGTGTAGTAGCTCCTCAACCGCACAAATAACATGAATGGCCAGAGTCCTAGCCATTCGACCATGAGCGCCGAGATTTTTTAAATCTCGTCATGAAACAGAGTTTAAGCATGAATTCCGCTTAAAAAATAACCAAAAATAAAACCAACCGTTCTTTTTATAACACACAAAATTGCAGGCACTAGACTGCATTCATTTCACAAAGAAAAAAATTAGATTGGGCCATTATTTTTTATTCTTCAAATAAAGGGAAGCGCTATCGTTGCATTGAATTGAAAACTAACAAATGCGATATAGTGCCGACGAACCCTTTCATTAGGCTTGAGTCTTCGTCTTTGGGAAGATGCTACGGCTTTTTATTATGCATGGCTAAATTAGCGCGATCATAGCAAGCCATTGCATAGCATGCGGGATCGATAAATAAATTGCGAGCTTAAATGTTGGAAAAAAAGATACATGTCATGAACAAGAGACTTAATTAAAAATTTTACAGAGTGTTTCAGTGAATATATACATACATTTCTTAATAAAGACAAAAAAAAATATTTTCAAAAAAGCTTCGAAAAATCTTATTTGAACATAATAGCTTAGTGATGCCCTAACAATGTAAAAAAACTGTATCAAAAAATCTTTTAACAGTGATGAGGAATAGAATTTTAAAAATTGAGAAAAAAATGATAAAGAATTTAAGGTTGTGGGACGAGTTGGCCTCAGTGGCGCAGTAGGTTGGGTGTTGGCTGTTGCCCAAAAGGTTGTGGGTTCGATACCCAGCTTCGTCGCTTGGTTTTTGCCCAAAATTTGGTCTCAACTTTGACAATTCTATTTCTCTTAACTGTTAAAAGACCAATTTTTGGGCAAAAACCAAGCGACGAAGTCGGGTATCGAACCCGGGCAACAGTCAAACACGCAACCTACTGCGCCACTGAGGCCACCTCGTCCCACAACCTTAAATTCTTTATCATTTTTTTTCTCAATTTTGATAATTCTATTTTTTCTCATCACTGTGAAAAGATTTTTTGATACGGTTTTTTTACATTGTTGGGGTATCATTAAGCTATCAGATTATGTTCAAATCAAATCTCTA
Organism: Acrobeloides nanus; assembly: GCA_900406225.1. Classification (NCBI taxonomy): domain Eukaryota; kingdom Metazoa; phylum Nematoda; class Chromadorea; order Rhabditida; family Cephalobidae; genus Acrobeloides; species Acrobeloides nanus. The sequence goes on along the minus strand of OZJO01011774.1, from coordinate 989 downwards.
CCTTGTTGGGAAGATGGAGAAAAGTTGCCTGGGACACCCTGTATATAAGTCTAAATCACAAGACGAGTTGTCAGAAAAATCCTTTCAACAAGAGCATAATTTATGATAATTTTATGAATGTTGAAGAAGAGATAATTAATGTGCAAGTCGTGTACATGTATGACGAGAACACTGTCACTGCACTATTATTACGCAGGTAATTGCCATTTTGATATATTAAGTTGTACCATAATTTTCGGGATTTTGCTATTTGAATAGAATCTTTATAAAAATGACTCGGGTTTTTCTATGCGAGGAATCGATTGCGCGCATTGCCGAATCGTGAAAATGCTACCCTGATTCAGGGAAAGGGGTGGGTATATTGAAGCGAAAATGAACTAACATTCGTATTTTCGTCGAAAAATGGTTGTCTAGAGGTTTTTCTAGGTCGCGAATCGATGGCGCGCATTGTCGAATTGTGAAAACGCTTCCCTGACCCTGATTCAGGGTGGATATATTGAAGCGAAAATGAACCAACATTCGGATTTTCGTCGAAAAAATGGTTGTCTAGGGGTTTTTCTATGCGAGGAATCGATTGCGCGCATTTCCAATGCATGAAAAAATTTCTCTGACATCGATTTAAGCGAGTTTAAGCAATTTTGAAACCTTTTTAGAGGGTATACCCAGGTACCTTCCTGTGGTTAAAATCAAAATCAACAAATTCCTTCAGATTCGAGTTCCCCATGTCGAAAAATCCCCGAGTAGAAAAATCAGAACTTTTTCGAAATTTTGATTTTTTCAATAGCCCGAATTATGGTATAACCCAATCATATGTCGGCAAGAGGGGGAGTCTCCCCTTGACCCACTCACTCATGGACCCAAAATTGAGGGGGGACCACCTCATCGGGGGCCCCCTCCCCCCACCTTGCCGATCTATGAACCCAATAATTTTATACACCATAATATCTTAATAAAAACTTACAATCGATATGCATTATAAACAGACATTT
>OZJO01011766.1:0-14530 GCA_900406225.1 Acrobeloides nanus | reverse complement strand
AAGAAATGAGTTAATGTTGAAAATTTTTTGCTGAAAGCATCAAAATTTTAGCTAATGGTATACTTTAGAGACCCGTCCAAAAAAATTTTTCCAAAATTTCCTAAAATTTTATTTTTTCAACAAAAATATCCAAAAATTTGCCTTTTTTCACAAAAAAATCTTCATTTTCTGGGCATTTTCGGTAAATTTTGGACATTTTTGTTGAAAAAATAGGAAATTTTAATTTTTGAATTTTAGACACTCTGGAAGGGACCCATTTTTTGGGATACCAGGACCCCGGACCAGAGTCTATGATCCAAGTAACCCGAAAGCTCAAAAATATCCCCCCCCCCCGCTATTCCCTCGGCGTTTTTTGGCAAAAAATTGAACAAAATCGAAATTTCCAAAGACCCATGGATCCCAGTGTGGGGTCTCGGGTTCAGGTTTGTTCTCGGGTCTAGGTTTCAGAGACCTGGACCCAACGTCTCCTTGGTTCCATGGGGTCCTTTGTATCCAAAACACTAGGGGTAATCTGCCACCTTCCTACGCACTGCCAAGGAACCGATAGAGCATCAAGCCCAATACCCCAGCTGAGGTTCTTGACCTATGGGTTTGAGACCCAGGGTACTGGACTCTTTGGAACCAAATGGGACCATTTTCGGAATCCGGATGTGTCCCTCAGTATAAGTACCAAAATTTATATTTTGAAAAAATTTCTTGAAAAAATAAAAATTTTATGATAATCAAAAATGGTGCTTTTAGTTTTTCCTCAAATAGGCTGCCGAATTTTGTGTTGTTATATTCTTTTTATACTTCAAAAATCTCAGAGATTATTTTTATATTTGTTCTAGGGGTCAAATTTTGTACTTCATATTTAGCATTGAAAAATTGAAAAAATTGTTTTTAGAAATCTAGTAATTCCAGTTTTGCAAAGTTTTTCGATCGTTTAAATAAGCAAAATTTTGTTTGAAATTCAGGCGAAATTTGGGCACTAGGACCCTCGTTACGACGCGAATTCACGACCGTTCGTTACGGACCTCTCGTTACAGGAATCGCTTGTTACAACCTGTCAGGGGCGTGCCAGGATTTCAAAAATGGGGGAGGGGGAAATCATAAACAACTTTTTTCAATTTTTGTGTATGAAAAAATTGAATTTTTAGCGTTTCTGTAACGAGAGGTCGTGATGAGTGTGCTCGATAACGAGCGCCCGTAACCGTAACGAGGGCCCTAGTGCCGAAATTTGCATTTTTAAAATGGAAAAATTACAATCTATAAAAAATTAGGAGCAAGTTCCTCTGAAAGCCGCCACTTAATGTTGACTAAACTCGGCAAAAAAATTTTTTATTTTCATCTGGAAATTACCCATTTAGGGGTAATTTTATGTAAAAAATCGTTTGTGCGCACTCCTGCAACCTAAAAGAAAAATTTCTCGAGAAATGAACAAATATCCCCCCATGCATCCCTGCGTGATCGTTTTTGGCGGGAAAATCTTTTTTATGCTTTCAAGCAAAAATAAAAACGCTAACATTTTCCATTTCTCGAGAAAATCGAATGTTACACCAGTTTTCTGCGGTTTTCAGGTTGCGGGAGTGCGCGTAATCGATTTTTCGCAAAAATTACCCCTAAATGGGTAATTTCCGGAAATCAATAAAAAAACTTTGCCGAGTTTAGTCAACGTTAAGTGGCGGCAACCAGGAGAACTTGCTCCAAAAATTAGATTGAGATTTTGCCGGATAAATCTTGATTTTCCGGATTTTGCCAAAAGATAAAAAACTTTGTACAAAATTTGAATTTTTTTGTTGCAAAGCTTGATTATGTGTGATAAGGCTTTGCTAATTTTTCTTTATTTTTTTAAGACTGGTTATTTTTTATAGTGCGGTTATATTGCGAAGTTCGCATATTGTTTTAAAATATTTACATGCTTCAAATTTTTGAACACTTGTTATATAGCTCTTTACTATGTGCTAGAGTTGCTGTGTACGCTGATTTTTATTTAAGCGAATCTGTGTTTAGGATGACTATTGCGTTTTAGGGTTGCTTGAATGGGATACAATCCCCACTGTTCACTAACCTTTACCTTGCTTTCACCATGTTTGGATACCACCAACAGCGTCTCGAAACGTCTCAAAATATTTTGGCAGATGTTGAGGACAGATTCGGCCATGTTCTTCATTGCATGGTTGATGGTCCCCCCCCCCTATCCCCTCTTCAGGGCAATGCCTCTCCTCGTACCCACCTGCAGTTTAATATTTGTTTCCAGAACAATTGCCCAACCAGAACGTATGACAATTGGGCCCTTTGAGAAATTTTACATGGGATGCCACCCCCACTGTGGGATAATTGTCCTTCCATGAAAAATTACCTGGGGTAATTGTTTTACTTTTTGGAGGGAGAAAACTGTCCTACGGGGGAAATGTTCTGGAGCAACTGTTTATTCGCTGTACCCCCCCCCCTCAACTTCCTAAATCCCGTAAATTCCCCTCACCCCTCCAAATTGGAAAAATTACGCTGCTGGGTGGAGGTAATGGGATGAGATGACTTAAGTAATATTCATCCTAAAGAACTTTTGGGCCTCATTTTTTCTGCAATTTTTCATATTTATTAATATTTTCCCCTCAAATTTCTTCTCTATCTGCAATCTTCCTCATAGTCCCATATACATTTTTGAACAAACTACTCAAACATATTTATTATCTTTTATCTATCCATAATTTAACAAAATCTTTTTTTTCATAATATGCCTTTTTGGGTTGTTTTTAATCCGTCCTCGCCCATAAGTTCTCTTTCGTTCTCAATTCTCAAAAAAATTTTTTGCTATGTTTTGGCTTCTGTTATGTGCTTCATAAAGTGTCTATGTATGCTGCCGCGACATATCAAGTGTGTTCGATGTGTTTATTTTTTATCTTTGATTATGTTCATGAATTGAATAGCGATGTAACGCTGTTTGTAACTTCTGTGAAAGCTGAATAAAGATTTTTTATAGTGATTCTAATTCAGATGCGTAGGCACTGTTTTATGCTTTGTACAGTATAGCCCATTTCAGCTGGAGTAGGAAAAAAAGTTGAGGCACCATAGTGTAGTGGATAATGAAGTCGCCCATCAGATTCCTTATTAGTTAGAGAAGCGCCACAATTTCCATGTACAACAATTATTAATTTTCATTTATTATTATGAAAATAGGAAGCTACATGTACAAACACATTAGAATCAACAAAAATGGAATGTTTAAAAATAACGAGGAATCATAAAATGAGTACAAATTTGAGCATAAACTATTTCGTTATTACATCGGTAGTTGCTTCTTTTCGGCATTTAAAGATTGACATCCCCATATAACAATCATAGCACTCAAGATGAGGCACACCACCGACATTCCAACCACCGTCGACACAAACATTGTATCTGACAAGCAGATGGTGTCAATCGCTTCAAGCACATCCAATTCTTCATCTTCTTCGGTGAAATAGCGTGTACTGTTGCTCTTCATGTTCAAATCGTCGGCTTCAAGATCGTCTTCGCCTTCTGCCAAAACGCGGATGATAGCAGAAAGAGTTTCGGCAGTTCTTTTGTCATTTTCAGAGATGTTTTGAGCGTCACGCTTTCTGCGGCCATGTGAAGCGAAAAGTTCATTGGTGCCGGAATCCATGCAGTTGCTCTGAAAAATGAAAGTTAGAGTGGAAGTTGATCAAGGTCAGTTACCGGTGGGCATCCATTAGGTCCAGCACAGAACATGACAGTGCACTCGATTTGAACATCATAGGAACCATCCAAGCGGAAAGCTTTCATGTCGGATTTCAAACGGTTCTTTTCAAAGTCTTGTTCGACAGGTCCGACGAGCGCTGGGTACCGAGGACAGCTAAAATTACACAATTTTAGCGTTATTTAAGACACGCTTATGGGCTATTTTTAATCTTCACAATGCCTCAAGCTTTTATAACTTTTTACATACCCATTGTCGATAATAGCGAAAGGAACAGCATCTCCTTCTCCGCCAACTCTTGTTGCCACACAATCTGTTAGCATCATATTATGTGGGCCAGCTTGATTACTTTCGACAACTAGAGTGATTTGATCTCCAATAGAAGCTTTAGTGAGTTTTTGCTCATTTTCATCCAAGAATGAAATAGTGGCAGTAATCGGAGGTGGTGTTCCTGGTTCAAGAACTTGGGCGTTAGCTTCTCTAAAATGGTTAAATTAGAATTTTTAATATAAAAAATCGCATTTTTTATTAATAGCTGTAACTGAACAGGACTATGTTAAGTACGAAGTGGAGTGCGCAGCCCACTTGGGCCTATTGCGCACCTCGGAAAGTTGAACGTAAGAAGGAAATATGCAAATTTTGAGCGTACCTTCCACATTCCGAGGCCCCAGGTATAGTCGAAATTTTTTTGGCTACCACGGAACTTTTTTTTATTCATGCAACGTCATGCCTGACCAATGGGGGTGTCACCCCTCCCCCCCTAACTTCGTATATCAGGCCAAAAATTAGATACCAACTTCGTATTTGGGACCCAAAAACCAGTTTTTTCCATTGATTTCGTTAAAAAGTTAACAAATTTTCGCAAAATTAACGAAGTTATACAGCAAAAATTACGAAGTTGTTAAATTTCCTTCAATTTTTAAAAATTTTATAACCATTTTTCTATGAGTAACTTCGTATTTGAGATTTTCTTCCTTGGTAGCCAAAAAAATTTTCGACTATATAAAGAACGCCCTATTTGCAGTTCTGCATAGTGGCGTATTGAGCTACCCACTTCAGGAAAATTAAAAAATTAATCCAATAGAGGACAAGGATATTTTTTTCGAATTTTGATAATTTTTTGAAAAATGTCCAAAATTTCATTTTTTTCAATTTCAACTAAATGCCTTTTTTTCATCAAAAACAGTCAAAATTTCTCTTGCGCAAGAATCCGCGCAAGACATGGTTGACCCCAATTTCTTCCGGAAAACTATCCATTTTCACGGAAAGTGATGATCAATCCATTAATTTACACGATAAACTATGAGAAATTGCGGATATGAGGTCATAGGAAATAAAACTAACCCTGCATCATAGATTGTGGTAACAACAACGGTTCCTTCTGGGCTCATGGCTTCTTCCATTTTATCCATGGAGACGGCGCAAGTGACGCGGTAGAAACGATCCCATTCGGTAGTAACTTGGTGGGGGAGGACACCGTCCAGGGAGACGACAACTAAGGCTTCGAGTTTACCGTCCTGGAAAAGTTGTATCATATTTAGAAGCTGGCACAAGAGAAGATTTAATTTTGGTCCCTGGCTACATCCCCAGGGGACCTCTATGAACGTTGAAAACCAGGGGTTTTTTTCTGGCTACAAAACAAAGGCCCCTATGAATGAAAATCGTTAGAGCCGTGTTCGAGAACTGAAAGAAAAAACAACTAAAATTTAAAAAACAGTATTTTTCAAATTCCTCGGTAGGGTTTTTAAAAGTTTTGCGCGATAGTTTCATATAGTTTTCCACGCCAAATTTTATGACGAATTTAATGGCGTATCTAACTTTTTGTGAAATTTTAACTAAAAAATAAATCGGAAAAACGTTTTTTAGGATTATCCTAGTGTATGAAACAAACACAAAGGTGCGCAGCCCGAGGTCTGCACGAAATTTCCCTACCCAGGAGCCCCACATATTTTTTCGGTATATAACATTTCGTTAGGCTTACATAAGGCAAATTTTGGTACTAGGCAGTAATATCCTATATCTTACTTACTTTAATAACAGTACCACAATTTGTAGAAATAGTCGGTGGTGGGAAAGTGATAGTAATCTGCTTCTGATTTTCGACGACTTGAGAACAAGTACTGAACTTTTCAGCTGCATAAATAGCCCCTGTATAAGGCTCTTTCGTGTTAACGATGAAACGAATTCCTTCATTTGTGCACAAAGCCATGCCACCAAATTGTGATTCTAAAAAAACTTATTACAGGGTTTATTTTTCGGTGAAAGGTTAAAGAAAGGGGTATTTTGACGAAAAAAATCGATTTATGGGCTATTTTGCTATGGCCATACAGATATTCTGTTATCATGCTGGGAGAGGAGGAGTCAGCCCTCTCCACAAAAAGTTGATAACATTAGCGCATTTTTTATAACGTGGGGGTAAAAAAATCCGAAAAAATTGATAACGTAATATCTGAACAGCCCCTATGTAGGGCTCAGGAAAATTACTAGAGATGGCTGCGGGCGGTGCACCGCACGGATAAAACTGCAAAACGCACTTGATTTTGGCCCAAAAACCATGCGGTTGCGGTGCACCGTGAAAAAATATTTTAAAAAACCGCAACCGCATTTTGGAGCTAATACACAATAAGGTGTGGGCCGCACGTGAAAAATTTTTCGAAAATTCAATTTTTGCGACTTTTCACTCATAGATCTTCCCAGAATCAGGGAAGCGTTTTTTCGTTTCGAAATTACCAAATTCGGATTCCCCGCATTTTTTACCCCTAGAGGTATCATTTCTAAAAAATTCTAGAAAAATTTTCACGTGGCCTCTATTGTGTAGTGGCTTCCACATTTTATTTTTTTAAACAAAATAACCGCACATAGGCCGATGACCATCTCTAGAAATTACCCATTTTGAGAAAAAAACTAGCACCTACCACAATTAAACTCATAATAGTCGAATGACGGATTCGCTTTGATATTGGCATCTTCTCTTCCTTTACCATAAATATAACAGATCATTTGAGTTCGGTCATAATTGATGGATTTGCAGTTAAGATTCTGGAAGCACAGAGAAATACAGTCGGAAACGGTAACCGCTTGTGCCGAGGCAACAGGTTCTCCTTCAATGGAAGTTCCAATAAATCTTTCAAACGCGGCTTGTTGACGGCAAGTTGATGATGAAAGATCAGCTAAAAATTGATTCGATCCAAAAAAAATATCGCCCTGGTGGCACAGGTGAATAGGGGGTTCACTAGTGGACCCCCGTACTTGCAGTCCTGACCCCCGAAATTTTCCAAAAAATGTTCATTTTTTGTTTAAAAAATGGCTTTTTTTACCCCAAAAAATCGCATTTTTGGCCAAAAATGACTAAAAATTGCATTTTTTTAGACAAAAAAAAACAATTTTTTGTGAAAAAATGAAATTGAAAATTTTTTACCAAAAAATCGCTTTTTTGGTAAAAATCCCCCCGATTTTTTGGTGACCCCCCGAAAAATTTTCGAAAAGTGGACCCACACCTATCCACCTATGCCTGGTGGGTTCGAACCCTCGACCATTTTCGTGTAAAGTTTAAGAGGCAATATCTCGAAATATTGAAGATGGCTCCCTAGGGGGTGGTGGTAGAAAAAAAGTATTGCCACAAACTTGAAGCCTAGCTTATTTTTAAGTACCTAGTGAGTGATTAACAAAAACGTAAAAATTAGGTCCCGTGCCTTTATACTTGTGGAGAAATCGAGGGTCATGTTTGGCATAAAATCGGCATCCTGACCATTTTAGTATTTCTATCATAACTTTTTTTCTATAAATGCGTTTCCCACAATTTAAAGCACGTTTTTATTGCCCATTGTTGCCCTTTCCAACGACACCAAAACTATGTCCCAAGTCTTTGTAGTTAATCTAATGAATTCTCAATCTTTACATGCGTATTTTGCTAGCGATTTTTACATTTTTTGGTTCCCGGCTTTTGAAATGGGATTTGGTCAGAGATGTCGGCCAGGAATTCTAGTTTATTTTTATATGCGGCTCAATACCTGCATCTTCAGAAAATTTCGAGCTAGAGCTCAAAAAGTGATTTTTTGAGGGGGTAACAAATCGTGATATATAGAAAGAAAGTCACTTTTCTCGACAACTACAAAAGCTTGGGACATAGTTTTGGTGTCGTTGGAAAGGGCAACAACGGGCAATAAAAATGTGCTTTAAATTGTGAGAAACACATTTATAGAAAAAAAGTTATGATAGAAATACTAATATGGTCCTGATGCCGATTTTATCCCAAACATGACCCTCGATTTCTCCACAAGTATAAAGGCACGGGACCTAATTTTTACGTTTTTGTTAATCACTCACGAGGTACTTAAAAACAAGCTAGGCTTCAAGTTTGTGACAATACTTTTTTTCTACCACCACCCTTTGTGCGAGTTTTTGAGGTATCGCCTCTAAAATCTGCGGCGCTACGGACTGCGCCATTTTGAGCAATTTTAATTGCTACTGCATGCTCTTTTCTCACGTTGTCCGATGTGATTTTGATACCTACCAGAAACACAAATTGGTTCATAATAATCCTTGCTCTCAACAGCTCCTTGCTGATCAGCTCTTGAAAATGTGTCTTCATCAGAGACGATACAGTTCTTTTCTTGTGGGCTGAACTCAACTGAACGACAGAAAGTGTTTAAAGAGTCCAGGCATTTTTGTAAACAATATGATTCTTGAGCTTCAACCGATTGGGTATGGTCATAGTAATGGATTTCAAATTGAGTGGTTTTGACAAAGACAAGGTTTCCGCCGGAAGCGCCACAGCGGTTTTGTCCTAAATTTTGTTAGTCATAAGTGGATTTGGGAGATCTACGATCAAGTGAACGTGTAGTTCAATTGTGGAGCACTAGCCTGGACACGGAGGTCGCGGGTTCGAGTCATGCCTTGGTTACGAAGATTTTGCGCTTTTGAGATATAGCAAGATATGGCATGATTTGCAGAACTGAGCTATATCCGTAGTCCAGCTCGGCCAGTAAAATCTAGTCCTGATCATTTCGATTGTCTTTTCTTCGCCCGCATGAGCTCATTGGATCTTTATGTGGTACGGCTTGATAATAGGTTCTCGGTAAACGTATGGAATTAATAGTCTAAGACCTGTATCGGGTTTTGTCACCCAGCATACAGTAGATATCAGAAGAGAAATCTCTCTCATTCACGACAGGTTTTTGAAAAAAAAGATCCCGGTACCCCTGTCGCAGCGAAGTGGAGAGCCCTCTCTTATTTTTTTATAGTTTTTTCATCAGGGGACTTCCCCTCCCCCGTCGCAAAATCCTGCCTACTCCGCCTATGAGTGCTGATACACCTCGAAACTTACTAGTCAAGCAATTGTTATCATAATAATCAATTGGTTGATCAGACATTCTCATATGATTAGGCTTAGAACGTCTATCTTCTGTAGACAATTCACATAAATAGCCGTCATAGTTGTAGTTTACCGAGCGGCACGTAAATGATCGCTCTTTCAGACAAGCTGATAGACACTCTTCCCGACTTCCGACCTAAAACATAGCTAGTTTTTTTTGAAATTTAAGAGTTGAGCATGTAAAAAGTGCTAATGGGAAGTGCTGAAGAAATTTCAAAGTCGTGGAGGTAAAGTTTATGTGCTCAATAAGTACAGGAAGCCTAGATTTTCTTATCATTATAAGGAAAATTTGAAACCACTTTTTGGTATAGACTCGAATGAAAGGTTTGAAACGATACAAATGAAACGATGTCATTTCAAGACGGCATCCGGAAACGGGTTTGAATTTGCCTGAATATTGACACGAAAACCCTGAATTTTGTTTTGTTCCATTATGTCGTTTCATTCGTATTGTTTTATTTGATAGTTTCGCTCGTATCGTTCTATTCTCTTCGTTCCATTAGAGCCTATGCCTTTTTTTAAATTAAAATTTTAGACCTCTACAAGAAAAGTTATTATTATGAAAGGTCTAGAATATACATAATTTACTTGGCTGAAAAAATCAATTATTACTTCCTAAAAAATAAGTACAGTGTCAATCACAGCAAACCTGGTCCCCCAAGGAGAAAAAAACTCGAATTTTCAACAAAATTGGCCAAATCATCCGCATTTTTGTGTTCAATGGGTTTTTTGAAATGGGAAACTGAGGGATTTTTTGCTTTTTTTGATAACTGGAAGTAGTCGCGTAACCAGACCACCAGTATCGGGGGACTCTCGAAAATTTTTGAAAAAATGGATATTGTTGTGAAAAATCATGGAGGATCATTGTGATGAGAAGAAATTCCGGTCCTTCGGATCGGAACGGGGGAGGGTGCACTTGCACCTTCCTTGGTTACGCCGCTAACTGGAAGGTAATCCTAAGGGGGCACGGTGTATCAAAATTCCGAAAAGGTGTAGGCAAGGGCCAAAAATTTTTAAAATGCCCCCAATCGACTCAGCTCGTCGAGCTCTTCAAAACAAGTAGCTGGTTTCGTATTTTTGTTCATTTTCGCTTCAATAAACACACTCCCTTCCCTGAATCAGGGATAAGCTTTTTCAAAGTTCAAAAATCATTTCCTGTCTAGGAAAACCCAGATTCTCTTGCTAAAATTCGAATTTTAGTCAATTTTCGCTTCAATAAACCAATCCCCTCCCTGATTCTGGTCAGGAAAGCTTTTCCAAGAGTCATATGTGATACATTTGTACTCACCTGGATACTCTTCTTCACAAAACCTTCCAAAGCTGTTTTCCTCATTCTCTCAAATGAAAATGACCTATAAGTGCAAGCTTCATGTGCCGAAACTCCTGGCAAACAAGTCTTTTCATAATAAAAATTATTTGCCGATGGATTTGGATTCAAATCCGCAGTACCCGCTGGACTGGCCGCATCATCGAAGAAATAGCAAGTTTCTCTTCCGTCAAAATTAAATGAAGCACAGACACGTTGGGCACCAGTGGTGGGTTCGATGTTGTTGCGACAATATTGTGCACAAGTGAGATCGTGACCAGCTGTGGAGACGACTACTGGGGTGCCATCAAGTCTGGCTCTGGAGACGCGGACAAAAGCGGCGGTTTCGTGATTTCCGCATTCGAAAACGGCATGGGCTGATAATAAAAGGGTGGAGAGGTAGAGGAATATCGATTTTAATCTTGTCATGGTGGTTTAATCTGAAAACTTTACGAAAAAATATATTAATGTTAAAAACAGGCAGGCCTAGGCATAAGGATAAGCCTAAGCTTAATCTTAAGCCTAGACTTAAGCCTAGGCCTAGGCTTAAGCCTAACTTAAGTCTACAACATTAAATTCAATACTATAAATAAGATCAATAATTACTCCCGATAAAACATTCCTTTAGTACAGTCATCTTTTTCCCCGACATGAACAACTACACACCTTGCAAGTTTCGCTCTCTCCAAGAGTAACATCTTTAGATAAACGGATATCGCTCTTACATATCTTATTCGGATTCCTGAAGAGATTGACGCCATCAGTGCGTCTTTTCACTTCTTCCTTCTTCCCATCTTTCCGTCAATCGCACCCTTGACCTGTGTGGGCGACGAAAATTGGGTCGATTCACCTGGAGGAAAGAAACGCCTGAAGGAGAAAAGAAAGCGTCGAGATTGACGCCGTTCCGAAAAGAGATACAAAAGTCGGATGTTTCACTGGTTTTTAAGGAATGGGATTACAAGAGAACCGTTGAAGATCAATTTGGGAAAGGAAAACGAAAAAAAATTTGGATTTTGACATAGTAGACTCGAATCGAAAGGAATTTTTTGATTCTGACCACTAGAAGTTAACTCTACGAATATCCCCTTAAAAAGTTCCAAAATTCATTTACCATGAACCAGATTCATGTAATCATTTTCATGTCTCAGAAATGCAAGAAACTGATTCCCCGCCTAGAAAAACCCAAGAACGGTTTTCCGCGAAATTCGAATTTTAGGTCATTTTCGCATTAATACACTTATCCCTTGAATCAGGGTCAGGAAAGTGTTTTCAATGTTTGGTAATAAGTACGATAGATTTTTCGAGTAGAAAAAATCACAGAGCAGCTTAGCCAGACACCAAGAATGGAGGGAGAGCCAAAGAGTTGGGAGCAGTGGTTAGTCAGAATCCAAGAATGGGAGAGAGGACAAATTTTGTGGCAACCTTTTTTGGTTGACGTGCTCCACGCCGACCAAAAATAACAAAAAGAATTTCAAATACGGATGCTGGAGGTATCTCACTTCATCCACCAAGGACACTTCACTCACTAGAAACTTCATCCACCATGGTCAGATTATCCTCCATGGACACTTCACCCACCATAGATACTTCACCCACCGGACAGTTCATCCACCATAGACACTTTTTACAAAAAAAAAGTAAGGTAGGTTTCTATTTTTGGTGGGTGAAGTGTCTATGGTGGATGAACTGTCCAGTAGATGAAGTGTCTATGGTGGGTGAAGTGTCTATGGGGAGCAAAGTGTCCAGTGAGTGAATTGTCCTTAGTTGGTGAACTGCCCAGTGGGTGAAGTGAGATATCGCCCGGGTGCTACATAGCTTTTTTGTAAACTAAATCGGACAAGGAATGCCTACGGCGCTCCCGGCTGCCAATCCAAGCGAAGCTTCCGAGCGGTTTTCTCGAGAGTAGTTTCTGAGCGTCGCTCTCGAGCAGCACCACCTATTTTACAATTTATAATCGTTTCAATAAATAATTCAGTTGAATCAGACAACATTGCCTGATTCAAATGAATTTGATTATCGACACGATTGATGAAAATTTAAAAATTCAAATATGAAAGTCAAGTTTTGAAAATGAATGTTTAAACCACCAAAATTTTTAAAAATCACATTAATAAAACAAAAGGCTAAATAGAGCTAACTTCTCGCCGCACTATACCTAACGACACATGAATAATTGGTATTTAGGTCACGACCTTGATTAAGAAAGTCGGTTCTTGGAGAAGGACCCGTTCTTTATGTCTACAAAAAAACCGGCGCGCAGGTGAACATTGGGAATAAATACCCATCATTCGAGTATCCCTATTAAAAGAATGCGAAAAAACGGTTCGTTATTGTGAGAATTAGTAGGTCTTTTTAACAAGACGGTTGATTCGATTCAGGAAATTAAAAGGAAAAAAGTACTACTAAGGATTAGCGGACGCAAACGACAGGGTACTATTTCAGGAAAATTTTTTTCTAAAATAAAACTTGTTAGTGGTATTTTTTGCTATAAATCGATTGCACGCATTTATAAAACATGAAAACGCCAAACACGACCACGCAGGGATGCCTTTGAAAATCTATAAAATGAAATCATTCACCAAACAAATTACCATTGAAGTCATTCAACAAACAATCAAGAAGATGAATAATGTAATTGAAGAATTTCGAGAGATGAATCTCCAGGATCTCTATAGCTGCAGCTCACCGACAACGAATTCGACGACTGTAATGAAAACTATTTCAAGGATCACAAACTTGTTTACGGCAATCAAATGTCTTCTGATGCGAGAAATTGCCGATGGGTTTGTCAAAGTGCCGTTGCCTGCATTATAATACAAAGCCCACGAAAGGACTATATGCTGGTACCTTCTTTGAAGAAGCACGGATTCCAAGAAAGACGATTTGTAATCTTTCCTATCTTTGGACTCAATGCACTTTTAAAAAAGTTACATTTGAAACAAATATTAGAAGATGCGATATCACATTGGTTCACAAAATTTCGAAATGTTTGCCAGCGTTACTTCCAAGGGCATCGCATTTGGTTGTGCGGTCACAACATGTGGTTGAAGTCAATGAATGCTTTATTACACCGAAAAAAGGAAGGCTTGGAAGACGTATACGAAGACTCAATTGGCTGTTTGGAGCGAAAGAACACAGAAGTCCGAGTCTAACCATGTTTGATGGGGACGTAGCAATGAGTCCTAGTTGAGGCATTTGTATTAGGTTGAACCGAAAGTTCCTGCACTAATTTTCAAAACGATTACTTGAAAATTAGTGCAGGAACTTTCGGTTCAACCTAATATTTTTATAATTAGGGTGCAGTAATGTTTTTAATCTCTTTGTAATAATATTCATGATAGTAATGCCTTATTTAACTAAATGCGTTTATAACTACGGTAAAACTTCTAATAGAACCCCATGGGGCTCTATTAGAAGGTGTTAGTGATTTTAAAAATTGAGTTTAAATCGGATTTCTTCGAGCGACTACTTTTTGGATAGCTACTGTAGAAAGGAACGTTCTATAAAAGAAATTATTGAAAAATATTTTATTTTCGCTGAGTTATGNCATATCTCCGTGAAATCGAAGTCATTGTCAATAATTTCTTTTACATAATGTTCCTCATACGCTTAGCTATCCAAAAAGTGGTCGCTTGAAGAAAATCGACTTAATTTTGATGTTTGATGGATTTTTGAATGTAAGGCTTAAAATTTTTTTAATTTTTAAAAAAATTCAAAAGGCCATATCTCGAAAAAAAATATTTTTCAATAATTCTTTAAATAGCATATTCCTTATTTTCAGAGCTATCCAAAAAGTGCTCGCTTGAAGAAATCCGATTTAAACTCGATTTTTAAGAGACTTTTTACGTCTACATGGAGGTCTATTAGAAGTTTTACGGTAACTAGTTTCATAAGCACTAACAGGTACAAATGGTAACCCGTCCTAGCACCCATCAATAATTATTATTCGGCATTATCTCCGTCCTGAAACCACTGTCATGTGTGATACATAGAGAGGGATAATATTTTTTTTCTCACAAAAAATAATTTTTTTCTCACAAAAAATAATTTTTTTCTCACAAATAATTTTTTTCTCACAAAAAATAATTTTTCTCTCACAAATAATTTTTTTCTCACAAAAATTATTTATTAAAGCACCGGCTCTGAAAGAATCGAGCTTTGGTACGAACGG
>OZJO01011765.1:0-20311 GCA_900406225.1 Acrobeloides nanus | reverse complement strand
TAAGGTTCACTTCAAGACTTTTCCAGTAGGGTCCCTCAAACGAGGGTGACGGAGTTGCCAAACTCCAGTGAAGGAAAAATCTTTTGGATGCAACGGGGAACCGAACCCTTGTTAATGTCGGTGATACCGTATTTTTGGCAGCGCACCGGATCACTACACCATGGTGATTTTATAAAAAGCAAAGTAAATATTCATAACTTTATTAAAAAATAAATAAACTGTTTTTCTTTATAATTACGCAATTATTAACCGCTACACCGGCCACATGTTTTTGGACATTGTTGAGTCATAAGCTAAAAAAATTGTACAGGTACATTACAGAACAGCGGGAAATTTTAGATGAAAGTACAATACAGGTCCAGTACAGCTAAACGTTGATTTTTACTGTGCCTGGTCCAGAGCATAAATGAGCTAATTTTTCGATTCCCGTCTAGAAAGCCCATGACCAGGGCCCAAGAATAATCCGAGCAAGCAGCGGGGGCCCGAGCGAGCCGCAGATGCTTTCTCGGGGTTCTGAAGCCTCGAAGCCTCCTATAAAACTGGGCCATAAACATAGACAGGATTTTTGACGGGGAGGGGAAGGGTTAAACTGTCAAAACTCTGAAAAATTATGAAAAAAATAACGTGGAACCATGTTTTTATTTTTGTCAAGGCAGGGAGGCTATATCTCCCTTGCTACGTCTATGGCCACAGGTTTTGGTTTTCAGAAAAACGATTTTTTATTTTTGCTACATACAATTCTATCTGAATCAGGGTCAGAGAAGCTTTTCCATGCCTCGAAATGCGCACAACCCAGTTTAAAAGCTCAAAGACAGTCAGTTTCAGGCTAAAGTTTTAATTTTTTTAATCTTTGCTTCAACACACCCCTCTCCTCTCCTACATCAGTATCAGGGGAAGCTTTCCTATGCCTCGAAAAAAGCTCATTGTCAGCTGATTTTCAGCGAGAATTCGAATTTTAGCCCATTTTCGCTTCAATACACTCCCCACTCCCTGAATCAGAATTAGATATGCATTTTTGTGAACCGGTAATGCTCGAAATCTATTTTTCGAATAGAAAACCCACGAATGACCAATTTTCATACTCATAGACGTAGCTGGATTTTACGACAGAAAGAGCTAATCTAAGACAGGGGGCGGGCTAAACGTAGAAATTTTGAAAAATTTCCTCAAAAATTTTCCTCAAGTTTCATTTTTTCCTTTAATTTTTGGGCGACAAGGAGAAGGGGCTATAGCCCCCTTTTTCTGATAACTAGCCTCTAGGCTAGCTAACAGATAACAAAACGAAATAAAGCCCTATATAGAGTTTAGAAAGTTTTATTTTAACTATAAGCACGGCGGCCCAAACTTGTAAAAAATTTGAGTCACTGGAAAAAAAGGTCCAAATCGCTTTATTATTGTTCCAAAAACGTTGTTTTACAATTTTAAGCCAAAATTAGACGGGCCCTCGCGAAAAATTTTTTTTTGAAATTTTGATTAAAAACCCCTTGGTCCCCCAAGAGGTAAAAAATCGAAATTTTCAAAATTTCGAAATTTTGAATGAAATCTATTTTATCATATTCCTCGTGTCCAAAAACGGTGAAAAAGTGCAAAGAAAATCATTATGGACCCCAAAAACTTCGATTTTTTTGGCCAGGGTGGTTTTTAGGCCAAAAAGCGTTTTTAGCCTATTTCAATTTTTCTTCGAATCAAAATCAAAAACCGACAGCACTTTTCTATACTAAATTGAGGTCGGGGAATCGATTGCCGTCGTTATTTTCAAGATTTGAAACTATACTTGATGTGTTTTGGGCCAAAATAGTATAAAAAGGCATATTCAACTTAAAAATAAAGAGACATATTCAACTTAAAAATGTTATAACTTTTTATGATCATCTTCAATTTTCATGATAATTGTCTCAAAATACATGGCAACATGCTAAGAACACGGTTACAGAGCGTTTTTTCAATTTTACTTCGAGAAAAAAAATTTTATCCATTAAAACATGTGAAAAAAGGCCAAAAAAATCGATAATTTATAAAAAAATTCAAAGTTTTTCGAATCAAAATTAACAAATCGCTCTGTATCGCTATTTTACAGGTTATTCCGCGTCGTTTAAGCTTTTGATCACGAAAATTGAAGATGTCCATAAAAAGTTATATCGTTTTGAACTTTGGTAAAAATAGGGTATTTTGAAGTGCTTTTTAAAAATACAAACTCCGTGTCCGATGAAATAATTTTGGTTCAATTATGTTATTTAGTGCCTTTATAAATTTTAGAAACAAAAATTATCTAAATTCATTTAGTATTCATAGAGATGTGATAGTTTTCCTTTATATATCATTCTAGGATCATAAAATCGCTTCTAGAAATTAAGGGCCCTATAAAATTTTATATTTTTTTGTGTTATTCGTGTTATATGCATAGCAATGAGTATGATTTATGCTATTTGATATGTGACTCAAGTATTTGACAAGTTTGGTCCGCCGTGATAAGGTTGTATAATGAAACGAACTATATTATCTATGAAATGATTCTCCCTTATATAAGATTTTTGTGAAGCTTGTGGAGGCCTCATTTGAGGTCCAGACAGGCTACAGTGCATTATCCTGAAGCATGAACAGGTTTCATTTGAAGCCCGGGCAAGCTTCATGAAGCCTTAAAAAGTTTCATGTCTAGACATTGAAGCCCTTTTAGGCTTCATCGAAGCCTGAACAAGTTTCATGTCTAGACATTTTATGATGTTAACTTGTGATATCACACCTTTAGTTCCCCTCTTGCTACGCCTATGTTCGTAATGATCTCAGGTAAGACTGAAATCTTGAAATTAATGAACGACTCAATTACTAATTCAATACAACTTACAGTGTAGTAAACGCTATTGTTGCACAAATAAGCTCGAGAAGGGCAATCGGAAACCCCTGTAGATGGATTTACAAGGTCAACACAGGAAGATGAAGGTGGTGCTAAAATTAGGATTTGTATATAACCTCATTTTTGTATATCGTACTTCCGCTTCCACTACATCGATTACATGTTTTGGGACACTGTTGAGTCATTAGCTAAAAGATCACTTTTTTAATACAATCGACTCTCGCTATCAAGGCCAAATCGGAACAGTTTCGTAACAGGATGCGGAACAGGCCAAAAAAGTATATTCCGGAATGGCATCATAGTTCTTTTTTTTAATGATGCAAATATGGCAGATTAAGGCTGCCACAGGCTCCGCCTCCAAGCGAAGTTTTGCTTCGCTTGGTATATAACGGCCGTAAGCTAGACACGTTGTACTTTATTTATGCTAATAAATCTTTATCTGTCTTTTTAGGCTACGCGCTAAACGTATCGAACTTGACTTCGAGACCTAATTGGAGACGCTAAACGTCTCAAATTGAATTGAGTCTCGAATTGTTCGAGACGCTAAATGTCTCGAACAGCAATTAGAGACGTTTAGAGCGCAGCTTTAACCACAGTCGGATCCAACCGCTACAATTGGAGGTCCCAGGAAAATTCAAACTCCTGCCGCTGGATTCAGCATCCGGAGACCTAACCGTTAGACAACCGTTACACAAAAATGCTTTTCAAAAGCGGAACTCCACTAGGGCAACATAAGTTTTTAATTCAGTAAAATGATACCCTAGTGGGTCGCAGAAAGATTCTGCGACCCTTTAGGGTTTGAGTCGCAGAATCTGGCCAGAAAGTCGACTGTGCTTTTCTGTATAATAAAATTTACTGCATAATAAACAGAGTTGTTGCAAAGATAAGCTCGTGAAGGACAATCAGATGTTCCAGTATTTGGATTGATTAGATCAACACATGTTGTAGTTGCGCCTTGGCAACATATACCACTAGTGCATGTTGCTCCTGTTTGACATGTACCGGTTGGGCAAGCTAGAAAAGACAGCTCAAGAGTTGCATGATTATAGACGAAAGCTTTAAACGCTCTCAAGTAACGTAATTGGGAGAGTTTTGTAAATATTGGGTTGTTCGGAAAGTATCCGTTTTCGACAAAAAATTTTCGGTATTAGGTAAGAGTGTATGCTTTACCCCTCGTAAGGGTACCTTCCAATGATCAAAATCAAAAAATTCCTTCGTATTCGTATTTTTGCTATACTTGATTTTTGCTATATTTATGATTGAAATACTTGGATTATTTTTGATACTGGGGTTTTTTCTTTGCTGGGAACTTGAATTTGACGTTATTTTTTGTTGAAAAATTTTTGCGAGTTACAAAAAACGGTGCTGTTTCAATTCCAATATCTGACTTGGGCTTATGACAAATTTGTAAAAAATCATACGTCCTATATTAGCTGCTCCTGCAGGGCATTGTCCAGCAACCAGAAAATTTTCTAGTGCTAAGAGTAACAAAAGTGTCAAAGTATACATAAAAGAGAATTAACAGCCTACTGTAATCCTGATTAAAAATTAGCCTTTGTATAACAATATGCGTGACACCTCCGAGCTTTATATATGCCTTCAGTGAGCATTGATGTTCAACGGTTTTGCAGACGTCAATACATTCCTTTTCCAGAGAATTTCATAAATATTCTTTCCTGTATTTTCAATATTTACATCACCTGCTGCTTTTTTGATCTCTAACTGAATTTTTCATCTAATTAAATTTTAAAATATGGAATTTTTAGAAATTTAAAAAATATTTTTTAACGTTTACAGGGTGAGCCAGAAAAAAGGGAAATTTTTATGATTTGTGAGGCCCGAAAATTTTTTTTCTAAATTATAGAATTTAAAAATAGTTTTGGGTTATTTAACAGAAAAACATGAATCAGAGTTTTCGCTTCAATAACCCAAAACTATTTTCAAATTTGAGAATTTGGATGCCATTTTATTCGTCTCATTGAGCTATAAAAATTGCTACAATGTTCATTTTATGTAAATTTTGTGAGGTAATGGCAGCGACCGGAAGTGAGTAAAAAGGTTGTTTGAAAGTGTTATAAAACGGTAACTTTTGGTCGCTACATGGAGTTATCTAGTTATGATAAAAACTCTGCTAGAAATGGTCTCTCGAGATGTTGCTGCAAAGTATACCCCTCCCCCTTTAAGAAAAAAAACTATGTTAATTTCATAAAAGCAAAGTAAATATTCATAACTTTATTAAAAAATAAATAAACCGTTTTTCTTTATAATTACGCAATTATTAACCGCTACACCGGCCACATGTTTTTGGACATTGTTGAGTCATAAGCTAAAAAAATTGTACAGGATGGATCTTAATCAGATGTCCCTGTATGACTGAAATAATCACTATTTTATTTATTTACAAATTTGAGCTAGTAGGGAATAAGAGGTGTGTCAAAAACACCCTAAGCTAGCGAAAGAGCTAGCCTACTTGAGTCTTGCCTCTGGAAGCTAGCCGTTTTCTGATAGCTAGCCTCTAGGCTAGCTAACAGATAATAAAATGAAATAAAAACCCTATATAGAGTTTAAAAAAGTTTTATTTTAACTATAAGGTTGCATAATGAAACGAACTATATTATGTATGAAATGATTCTCTCTTATATAAGGTTTTTGTGAAGCTTGTGGAGGCCCCACTTGAGGTCCAGACAGGCTACAGTGCATCATCCTGAAGCCCGGACAGGCTTCATGAAGTCTGGAAAAGCTTCATGTCTAGACATTTTATGATGCTAGCTTGTGACATCACCCCCCCCCATCCCCCTCTATCTCCCCTCTCTACGTCTATGTTCTTAATGATCTCATGTAAAACTGAATATCCTGGAAATTAATGAACGACTCAATTATTCACTCAACACTACTTACAGTGTAGTAAACGCTATTGTTGCACAAATAAGCTCGAGAAGGGCAATCGGAAACCCCTGTAGATGGATTCAAAAGATCAACACAAGAAGATGAACTACATCGATTACATGTTCTGGGACACTGTTGGGTCATCAGCTAAAAGAACCCTTTTTAATACAATCGATTCTAGCTATCAAGGTCCAATCGGAACAGTTTCGGAACAGGATGCGGAACAGACCAAAAAGTATATTCAAGGATAGCTGGTATCATAATTCATTTTTTAAAATTACTTTTCTGAAACCGAACTCTATTAGGGCAACATAAGTTCCTGTTCCAAAACTGATCAGATCTAGCCATGCTCTCTATGCTTCCACTCTTGGTAAGCCGCCATCTAGACCCAGTACCCAGGGGTGGCGGCTTAGAGTGAGAACCGGTTTTTAGGAACAACCCGAGTGGGCGATCCACTCAGGTTTTTCTACCCGAGTGTTCGCAGAAACTGACCAGAGAGTCGACTGTGCTTGTCTGTATAGGGTGGCGCAAAAAAGTTTCATTTTTCATGAATTTTGTACCTAAAATGTTCCTATTAGGGGTAATTCGATATGAGAAATCGATTGCTCGCATTCTCGAAGCGTGAAAACGTTTCCTTGATCCTGATTCAAGGAAAAATTGGGTTTTTGAAGCGAAAATGGTCGTTTTTGCATTTTTCTCCTGAATCAGGATCAGGGAAGCATTTTTACGCTTCAGAAATGCGCGCAATCTATTCCCCGCATCGAATTACGGGGAATAGATTGCGGGGGTCATGGAACTTTAGAACAGGAACTTATGTTGCTCTAATAGGGTCGTTTTTAGGCAAAACATTTGGGTCCAAAATTCATGAAAAAATGATACTTTTTTTGCGCCACTCTGTATATTAAAATTTACTGTATAATAGACAGAGTTGTTGCAAAGATAAGCTCGTGAGGGACAATCAGATGTTCCGGTTTTTGGATTGATTAGGTCAACACATGTTGACGTTGCCACAGTTGTGGTTGTTGTAGTTGCGCTTTGGCAACATATACCACTAGTGCATGTTGCTCCTGCTTGACATATATTGGTTGGACAAGCTAGAAAATTCATTTCAAGAGTCGCATGACTATAGACGAAAGCTCGAAACGCTCTCAAGTAAAGTAATTGAGAGAGTGTGGCGGATGATGTGATAAGTAATTAATATGTAATTTGTATGCGTACTTGTTTATACATATGTGTGAGCCGTGTACCGTCACTTCGTCGAAAACGTCACTTCGTCGACTGCGTCACTTAGTCGAAACGTCACTTGGTCGACACGTCACTTCGTCGACCACGTCATTTGGTCGACCACGTCACTTGATCGATTACGTCACTTGATCGATCCGTCTACTGTCACTTCGTCGATTGCGACATTTAGTCGATCTTTTCCAGCACGGATGTCTGCTATATCAGCTTCAATTGATATATGAAATTTTTTCAATGCTGACAAAAATATAAAAAAAGATGGATGATTTACACTGAAAAAAGAGTTCAATTTGAAGTGATATACTGAAATAATTAAACTTTGATTATCCAGAAGTTTGGTGAGGAAGATTACCTTCTACCGAGTTATTTGTGCGGCCGGTTGAGTGTTCGAGCAAAGACATGTGGTCCCCTGTTAGTCGATCAAGTGATGTGTCGACTAATTGAAGAGTCGACGAAGTGAGAAGTCGATCAAGTGTCACAGTTGTCGATGTAACGTTTTCGACAAAGATATGGTACATGGGTCGACCAGGTGACGTGGTCGACCAAGTGACATTTCGACTAAGTGACGGGTCGACTAAGTGACGTGTTGACCAAATGACGTTTCGACTAAGTGACGCAGTCGACAAAGTAACGTTTTTGAAAATTCCACCTGGGGTGTTGCCCATGTATGATGTAGGAGGCACTAGGAGAAATTCTAAAAGATAATTGTTTGTTTGTATAAAATAAGTTATTACGAAATAAATGTTTCAAATTAGTGCCGAATATTAAATTTTTTACGCAATAAGTAACCATAGCAACGAGAAAACATATTATTAAAAAAGCCAAATTTTTTCAAAATTGAAATTTTTATATGACCTTGATCAAAACCAGATATAAAACATTATTTTCAAAAAATAAATGAAATTTGAGCTAAAATAGTTGATAGACTATATAAAGTTTTATCATACCTGAATGAACATTTCACATAGCAACACGAGGAAAAAGTCAATGAAAACAAAAACAGTTTTTCGAAAATTTTACATTTTTTCTAGAAAAATGATTTTTTTCGAAAATCTGACACCCTCCTGTTCACGTATGATTCGAACCCGGCTTTTCACGTGCTATCCTGCAGCGTTAGGCACTATAAAATGAAGACAACCGATGAACATGGAAACGAAATGGACCATGACAAAAATGTGAATTTTTTGAAAGTTATTTTTTCAAACTTTTAAAAGAAAAATTTTGTTTATAAATTCTTAAAAATTAAAAATTTATTTTTCCTTCAGATTGGGAAAATCATTTTAGCAAAAGTCATACACCATAAATGGCATAGCGGAAATTTTTGATAGAATGTTCTGGAACATGTTTCTTTCAATCATTTGACGGCCTGGGGCCTGTTGCTTAGTTCCGGAACCAGAAGTCGGATCCCGGAACCGGAAGTTGGAACCGGAGATCGGAAGTAAAAACTTTTGTAATCGGATCGTCTTTTATCATCTTGACGAATCGCCATGGGTTTCTTAGGCTCTCTGGGTCATAGGAATTCGTGTGCTTTGCTGCTTGTGTTTGATGGGACTGTATGATTTCTCTGATCGCCTGTCATGGCTTTGATAGAGCATTATTGCTTGTTGCACTTGATCCACATTTTCGTCGAGTCTTCATTCGCTAGCAAGCATTGATTGTTTCGCATTTGACCACGAGAACTTACCGACAATTCGCACAGCGAAGTCATTGCAAGTCTTAGAACATAACAATAAATATGCAAATTACACAATTAAGTACCAATTAACAACCTCAATACTTCGAAATATTTCAAAAAATACGAAAAGCTATGGAAAAATTCATCTTTATTGAAAAGGTTAAAGATTTTTCGAAATATATTCAAATTTTTAAGACTCGCAAAACTTTTGATGCAGAAAAAACCCTTTACTCTCCCCCTCCACAAATAAGACCCGACCGATCTTGACCCCCTTACGAATCTTTATTCTATAATCTAGTAAAACCCAAGAAAAACTTTTTTTCAGTGAACCGTTCCTTTAAATTCCAATATTTTAACTTTTTACGCTAAAAGAATCAAGAAATTTTATTTTAAAAAAAGTTAACACTTGTGGCAACATATTTTATCATGCTTGTGGCGATATTTTGATAGTAATATTGTATGTTCCTTCATTGCAATTTTGATCATAAATGTAATACTTATTTGTAGGGAGTGGGTCTAAAAATTTTAAGAGACGATATCTCGACTTTTAACACTTGCTCTCATATATAAAGGACACAGTAAAAAAGTTGTTATAATTTTCTCGAATTTGACACATCCTACCTTTTTCGAGGTCGCACGAATCTGAAGTCTGGTTTTGAATCCGACTTTAGCTTTCGAGATACGGTAGGCATGATCCTGTAGAGTATGTCGAAAGCATAAAGTCGGATTCAAAAACGGACTTCAAATTCGTGTTCAGCGACCTCAAAAACGGTAGGATATGTCAAATTCGAGAAAATTCCAAATACTTTTTCACTGTGCCCTTCCCATGTTTGAGCTTTCAAGATATCGCCTCTTAAATTGGGTGCATTTTGCGAACACTTGAGAGAAGAAAAACTTTTTTCGTAAAAACGACACTATTACCCCTAATTTTATGCGTGGAATCATTCCCGAATTGTGAAAACGCTTCGTTGACCCTGGTTCAGGGAAGGAGGTGGGTGTATAAGCGAAAATCAAACATTTTCAGATTTTTATGAGAAAACCGTCGATTCTTAGGTTTTTCTACGCGGGAAATCGATTGCGCGCACCCTGAACAGTGAAAACGCTTCCTTGACCCTGATTCAGAGAAGGGATCGATATTTTAAAGCAAAAATCAATTTTTTTCTTTAAAAACATCAATTTTCTTGAAAATTAGGTTTTTGCCCTGAATCAGGGTCAAGGAAGCATTTTCACGGTTCGAGAGTGCGCGCAAACGATTTCACGCGTAGAAAAACCTAAGAATCGACGGTTTTCCCATAAAAAGCCGAAAAAGTTTGATTTTTGCTTCAATACAGCACCACCTTCCCTGAATCAGGGTCAACGAAGCGTTTTCATAACTCGAGAATGCACGCAATCGATACCCCGCATAAAATTAGGAGTAATAGGGTCATTTTTACGAAAAAATTGTTCTTTTCTCAAAATGCACCCCTTTAATACACTAAAAAGAGTAGATGTTTTATCCATGCCACATATTTGTCTAATTCGTCGATTTGTTGATTTTAAGGATTTTATCGATCATTTCGACGATTTTATTTGTTCTAAAGGTTTGAAAAAAATTACTCGCATCACGTTGACACACTAAGATGGGCAATTTTTGATTACAGTCCGCTAAAGCCCATGTTTGATTGGTCATTCTAACACATTGTTTGTTTGAGTCGTAAGAAGGAACTTTTCCACCAGGCCATTGATTAAAACCGGAAGTGTTCTAAATTTATCACTAGGAAAAAAAAATTTGATATCGGGAGTGGGGGTGCAAAAGTTTTGAGACGGGGTGTCGCGACATCTCGCGATAAATAAAAGATAAAAATTCTTTTTGTGTGAGACTTTTCATGACGTGTTCGTTGTTCACATGCTTGCAGTTGAGAGTTTTGTGCGGTTGGGCCTTTCATCTGTTGACTGATAACAGCAATTGCTTGAACAGCAAAATTGGATATAATGATCATAAATTGTTCGGCATGGTTTAAAACGGTGATTTTATGCAAAAAGAAGTCATTTTACAGCTGTTTTCCATCTGTCCCCACTTTTTTCCCAGTTTGGTCAGCCGTGAAAAACGAATGTAGCAACACCAAAAACAAAACAAACATACAGAACACCTTAAGGCTTTTCATTCATTATGGCATTACAGAAACTTACCAAAACTTGCATAGTTTGATTCAATCCACGATCCCAGGCATAAACACCAGTTTGTTCAAAATCGCTTAAACCGATCCAAGATTCAAAAGTACCTCCATAGACTAAATTGATTTCTTCGTTTTTAATTTTCTATTTTACCATACCACTTAGCATGGCTGCATCGGCCGCATTCATGACATCTTTCAGATATCCTCCATGCTTGTTGGTACAAAGTTCTCGAGCTTCATGCCATGTATAAGAATCTACATTACTAACCAAACATTTTGTCTTATCATAATTGGGTTGGGAACAATCTCCACGCACGCAGGTACAACCTAAAAGTGAATAAATTGATGATGCCAAGCTTACCTGTGTGAAAGAGATATTGCACATAGGAACCCATAGGAATACTTTGCAATGGTAGCCCTAAAAATATAATTGTTTAATATTGTCAAGTGTCTTGGGCTGAATTTAGACTTAAGCATTAGGCTTAAGGTTTGACATGAGTCTACGGCCTAGGACCAGGCTTAAATTTAGACAAATGCTTAGGCTTATTTTTAGGCTTTAACCTCGGCTTAGGCTGTAGACTTTATTTCATCAATTGTTCAAATTTTTTATGTTTTTTTGTTACTTTACCCCATAGGGAAAATGATTGATTATAAGTATTCGGTGCAATCTGTACTTCTATTAGCATTATGTAATATTTCTGATCATTTGGGATGTCAAACGTGATCCAGCTTTGACATGGCTGATATTCGTTTTTATAGACATCAACAAACGTGTATGAAGGGAACGGATCTGCGTATAGCAATCCGAAGAAAATGGACATTAGAGCATAAGAAGTATACATTTTGGACGCGAATGATTTTACTTTTCTGCTTATGCCTTTTATATGTAAGCTTGTAGAACTGTAGTAGAGCACCTGTACTATTGTAAAAAATATAAGAAAAGGAGATTAAAAGTGCCCTTTACCCTTATAAGCTATGTAAGCATCTAATCACATCTGGGTATTTAGATAAAATTTGTTGACGTAGCTCAAATGATCATATGTAAGCTAATGAAACAGTGATCGCTAAAGATAAGAAAAGGCGATTACAATTGTTTTTTGTCCTTATTAAACTATGTAAGCATCTGATCATGTCCGGATTCTTTTACTAGTGAGATAAAATTTGTCACCGAAATTTGTTGGACTTTGTAATTAAGACCATGAAACCGCGTGACTTCTGCCATCCACATTTTTCTTCCAACAAAAACACAGCTAGTGATGTAAACACAGTTATTGTATTATTATAATAGATGTTCTCGGGGTTAATATAGTCATATCTGATCCGGGGTCAAGATCTTGACCACCCTAACCTCGTAAAACTGAGGTTGGCCTCTGTAAAACGGTGTTCTTACCCTATAGATAAAAGTTCTTGATGTTCAGAGGTGAGTATTTCTTTAATGTTTTATAAAGTTTTTTCCAAAAATTGTTATTTATGCATAGTTTAGGAAAAAACAAAAATTCATATTTTGATCAATGCAAACAATCAGGTTCTTCTCCTTTGAATTTTTTTTGAAAAATCCTGAAAATCATGAATCTTAAAAAATTCTAAGAAATCGTAAAAAATCTCCAAAAATCTTTAAAAATCCTGAAAAATTTTGAAAAATTTGAAAACTCTTGAAAATTCCTGAAAATAGCTGAAAAATTCTGAAAAATCGTAAAAAATTTCGAAAACCGCCTAAAATTTTTGGAAATTCTACAGGGTGTTTCAAAAAAAACCGTACTTTTCAAAAATACGGTTGTATGACAAAATCTTTGAATTTTTAGGGGTAAAATCATGCGAGAAATCGATTGCGCGCATCGCCGAAAATTGAAAATGCCTCCCTGACCCTGATTCAGGGAAAAGATAGATTTTTTTCAACATTTTTTAACTGGCACTTGGTTTGAAAAAACGTATGTTCAAAATCAGACTCGGTGGTGCAGTGACAAAGCGGCGGCTTATGTGTCATAAAGATCCCTGGTTCGAATCCCGCTTGAAGAAAAAAAATTTTGCACAACCGTATTTTGAAAAGTACGGTTTTTTATGAAACACCCTGTAAAAAATCCGAGAAATTTCGAAAATTCTGAAAAATTTCGAAAATTCTTGAAAAATGTCATGAAATGTAATTTCTTGAAATGGATTGCTTTTTGGAGCCGCATAGTGAAACAGCTGTGAAGTTACAGCTGTTTGTTATAAGGAAAATAATTGAGATAGACCGGATATGCACGTGCGAGTAGTAGTTGAATAGGCCGCGAATTTCGTAACTGTATCAAGTCTAGCCGCTTATCCATCAATGTTGTTGTTATTTCTCCACCTAATTTACGCAAAATTCTTACGCGTTCTTGTATATACGACTCTCCTCGTTGTCACTATTCCAAAAATAATTGTGTAATCTGTCCCGAGGGCAAAGTTGGCAGTTGCCAACTTCAAGGAGCTGCCTATCAAATTACGTGCAAATGTGGCGAATTCTATGTCGGTGAAACATCAAAGCCTCTATGGAAGCGAGTAAGTGAACATCTACGGGCTTTCAAAAATCCCAACGCCCTTTCTTACAAAAATTCTCCCGTCGCTCGCCATCGGAACTCACCTAACCACCTCCAGGAGAACTTTTGCTCGGGTCTGAGCGTAAAAATCCTCGCTCATGCTCGGAAGGTGGTAGAAAGAAAGGTTGTAGAGGCTTATTACATTTTCGGCCTAAAACCTACAATCAACGAAAAGAAGGAGATGGAAGGATTAGATTTACTTATTGATAGGCGTGATCCATGCTAGGCATAGTGCAATTGTTTCCACTTCGAATAATATTTTATATCCAAGATTTCTCCTTATATGTATAGTTGGGATTATGCTAGCATATGCTAGAATATGCTAGCATATTCTAATTATGCTAGAATATGCTCGATTATGCTCGTCATAATCGAGCATAATCTAGCAGAATCTAGCATAATCTTTTTTTGACCGCATAATCTTTTTTTATGCTAAAATTTTTTTGTTTTTGCATAAATGTGTAGTGAAAATATGGTAATTACTTGAACAATAGTGGTTTTCTCTGATGGGCTCATTTTTGGGCTTTTTTTTGATGATCAAAGTTGCAAAAAAAAATATCGATGCAAAAACAAAAGCATCTGCCAGGGAGTCGAACCTGCGAATTTAAAATAAAAGGATGAAATGCTAGCCACTAGGCTATGGCTTCAATAAATCTATTGGCACTTAATTTTCTTATCAATCACGAGTGAAAGGATTATTTTTGGTAAAATCTTGAAGTTTTTTGTTCAAAAATTGATAAAAATGTGGTATGGAGGGAAAAAATTGTAAAAAAATTGAATTTTTGGAAAAAAAATAATTTTGAGCTTAAGAAATATCTAAAAATGCTTAACAACGCTTAAAAAAAGATTCTGATAGATTATGCTCCATAGAAAAAGATTATGCTCGATTATGACCGATTCTGCTAGCATATTCTAGCATAATCGAGAATATGCTAGCATATTCTTTTGGAGAATATGCTAGAATATTCTCCGCCCAACTCTACTTATATGCTGCTTATTGTAACTCTCAATTTTCTATTATTCAATTTTCGATTGTCGTTTCACCTTTTGTTGGTTATTTTTACACATTTTAGTTTGATCTTTATTAACCATGTATATTATAGATATTCTTGAAAAAGACGTAAATCGTCGAAACGTCGAATAAAGTTCCTATTCAACTACTACTCGCAAGTGCATATTCGGTCTATCTCAATTATTTTCCTTATAACAAATAGTTGAAATTTGTATGATTATAGGCTATGCCATAATGAGGAAGCAAAAACCTAACGGTCATTCTTCATATCTTCGTTTCCAACCTAACGGGCAGTTTTCATTTCCTTCGGTTCCTCCGCTAGTGGGATTAAAACCTGATATGCGGTATTCAGATGTTGTGGTCAAATTTTTTTCTAATTTTGTATCGATTAGCTGGTAAATAAATTTTATACTCTTACAAAACTTCGGAGCAACTAACGAATTTACTAATCTTTTAAATAAAGGCGAAAAATCTTCTAAAATAAACTTCAAAATAATATGATTTTTCCTTACGATTAGTTTTGAAGTTGGAAAAAATAAGTTTTTTCGAAAAACATCAAAAACATAAAACAAATTTTGCTGGTATAAAAAACAGTTACGGATTTATCCGCAGATAGAATAAATCCGCAGCTAGAGATTAATTATCAGTTGTTTATCTAGCCTAAGTCTCTATTACTATATATACAGGGTGTCCGGAAATTATTCGAATTTTTTTGAATTTCACGTTTTTTACAGGGTGTCCCAAAAAAAGTGGAATTTTGAAATTTTTTGGGGTCAATTTTTCGAATAAATTTTTTTCTAAAAATGTTATTTCTAGGGGTAAAAATAGCTGAAAAACACGAATCCGACGTCCAAAAATTTTTTTGACTCATAAAAACCTCTTAAAATGGCCAAAAACGTGTTTTTTAAAATTTTTAAAAATTTCAAAATTCTACTTTTTTTGGAACATCCTGTATATTATTTTTTTCGCCGGACTTGAATCCGTTGGACTACGCAGTTTGGAGCATTCTCGAGAAAAAGCATGCGCAAAACCCCATCCAACCATCGAATATTTGAAGCGTAGTGTTGACACGTTAAGAAAGATCGTGGATGACTTCCCGAAGAGATTGAAGGCGTGTGTCGAAGCTGATGGCGGCCATTTTGAATAAATAATCTTTTTTGTTGTTGTTAATTGTTATTTCTGCTGTTTTTGTTAGGTTTCGAATAAAATTTGATCAAAAATTTGTTTAATATACAAAAAATCCGGATAATTTCCGGACACCCTGTAGATAGAATAGATTTGCAAATTCAAGGTTTTCATCATTGTATTTCCGAGGAAGTGCGAATTTTTCCGAAAAGGTGTTTTGGTGGTGAAGACTTGGCCCAAAGGACCGTTTGCAAAATTGAGGATGCCACAACGCTAGTTGTTGGGCATTTCTAAAGACCTTACCTTAGGTCTTGTTTTTTAAAGACATCGATTAAGCACAGGTATTAATCTCTAGCTGCGGATTTATCGCTATCTGAGGATAAATCCGTAGCTGTTTTTTGTGGATGGCAGAAGTCACGCGGTTTCATGTCTTAAGTACAAAGTCCGAAAACTTTCGGTGACAAATTTTATCTCACTAGTAAAAGAATCCGGGCATGATCAGATGCTTACATAGTTTAATAAGGGCAAAAAACAATTGTAATCGCCTTTTCTTATCTTTTAGCGATCACTGTTTCATTAGCTTACATATGATCATTTGAGCTACGATTTTTTAAACTCATGTATTTTAGACTCTTACAATAATCCAAAAATTTCATCAACAAATTTTATCTAAATACCCAGATGTGATCAGATGCTTGCATAGCTTATAAGGGTAAAAGGCACTTTTAATCTCCTTTTCTTATCTTTATTTACCATAGTACAGGTGCTCTACTACAATGATCAAGTAATCATCCAACGTCATTGTAAACATAGATAAATGAAATTTGAGCTATACATGAACGAAAATTTCACATAGCAACGCGAGGAAAAAAGTCAATGAAAACAAAAACAGTTTGATTTCTGAGTCTTTATAGAACTTTCTTGAGAAAACTTCTTTTTTGCATTATTCGAATTTCTACGTCTCCAAAGCTTCAAAACAATGCAAAAATTCTTAATAAAATTTGTAATTCCAGCAATACAACAAAAAATTGATTGATATAGTGAATTTCTTAGCTAAAGTAGGCATCTTTTGAATAAATAACGGCAAATTTGCCTCAGGTACCCTGGTGCACTTGAATCGATGACGTAGCCAAAACGTTTGTTAATAGCGTAAATGCTCCACGTGGCTGATCCCTATGCAGATGCACCTCCATCACCATTTGCCGCTTTTTGTGAACCAAATATCAGTATCATTGATGCCGAAATCAATGATTATTTTCGCAAAAGTTCAATAGTTTACATTAACGAATATAACAAAGTTCTCACATTTTGGAGAGCTTTTGGAGCAGAGAAATATCCTCATCTATCTGTGGCTGCTCGAAAAATCCTGCCTGTTTGTGGAAGCGCTGCGCGTTTTTGCTCTAGTTCGCCGCGAGGTTGCTGAAGGACGCAAGGAATGGAAACGGTTAAGAATTTGGCGATCATGAAAAATCTTATACGCTTCGAAGATCATTTGAAAGCATAATTTTGTTTGCTATTTTTGGAATCTCCTCCCATTTGATGTGTAAAATGTTAAATTTTCCTTTGAAATTAGTAAATAAACGTGCTCGAAAACTTCATAGCGCATGTAAACGACTCTAGAATTTGTAAATCTGCTCTAGAATGAGTAAATACATGTTTTTCGATCATAAAACGTGCAATTTGAGTACCCTTTTAGCGTTTTCAACATTTTGACTACTTATCGAAAGCTTTAACAATGACCGAATTCCTGTCGAAGACTTTGACAAGGATCAAAACTTAAAAACGGATTTTTCATGAAATTTTTGTCTTAAAAACATTTTCATTAAAGGGGGGAGCCATTTGGGGGTCATTCTCCGAAAAAATTTTTTTTGCCAAAACAGCCTATATAGGGATAAAATCATGGAAAAATCGATTGCGCGCATTCCCGAATCGTGAAAACGCTTCCTTGACCCTGATTCAGGGAAGGGATCGGTGTATTGAAGCGAAAATCCAACATTTTCAGATTTTCGCTTCAATACACCGATCCCTTCCCTGAATCAGGGTCAAGGAAGCGCTTTCACGGTTCGGGAGTGCGCGCAATCGATTCCTTCCCCGCCTAGAAAAACCTAAGAATCGACGGTTTTCTCATAAAAATCCGAAAATTTTTCGATTTTCGCTTCAATACATCCACCCCATTCCCTGAATCAGGGTCAAGGAAGAGTTTTCATATTTTGGCAGTGCGCGCAATCGATTTCTCGCATAAAATTACCCCTACCTAAAATTACTCCCCCCCCCCTAAATGGTCATTTTAGAAAAAAAAATTTTTGAAGAAAGGGACCTGATTTGCACCCTTTTAAGGAATTTTTGAATAATTCTACCGATAATCGATAGAGCGCATTGAAAAACGTTAGTAATTAAAATTTTATAAAAAACAGGTTTGTAGTTTTCGAGGAAATTTAATTCAAAGTTTACTAAATATGATCGAAATTTGCATAACCCGATTTTACGATAAAAATAAAAAATTTTTATTTTATTGAATATGTCTAAAAACCCCCCACATTGCCAGAGTATTTTGAAAAAAACTGAATGAGAAAATATTTTTTATAAAAAGATATAGCAGTTTTAAATCGGTGTAAATCATTGAAACACCCTTACATATTACACAGAGCTTCCATCTGCAAATCATCGTTTTAATCATGAAAAATTCAAAAGTAAGCAAGCATTTGTAATCATTTTCAAATTCCAAAAATAAGCATTTATAATCTTTTCGATCTATTTTAAGCACAAAACTAATTAAACATATTTATTAAATTATCTGATGGTTTATACTAGGGATGTCCAAGTAACAAGACAATGACAATCCTTGTCACCTTAAGAAAAACGTCGAAATTAATATTTTTTGAGTATGATAATGGTTATTTATCACTCAAATAATGAAAATTCAATGAAGTGACAACAATTATCATCAGTTGTCAGTCACCACAGGTGACAAGTTGTCACCTAATCTAATCAGGATTCAGAATCTGATTCGAAATTCGGATTCTGAATTCGGATTAAGAATCCTGATAGATTCTGAATATGAACTCAGAATCCGGATTCAGTATCTGGATTCTGAATCGGATTCAGAATTCTGATTAGATTCTGAATATGATCTCAGAATTCGGATTCAGAATATGATTCAGAATCTGGATTCTGGATCGGATTCTGAATCCGAATTCAGAATGTCACTAAAAAAATACGTGCAATAAATGATCAAAAATTGCTTATAATTGAGTGAAAAACAAATTTCGAGTGTTCTGTGAAAAAGTGACAACGGTGTTAATGTTGTCTCTATACAAGTGACAACGTTGTCACCTTGCCTCTCTAAAAAGTGACAAGGTGACAACCGTTGTCTCATTTTGCGGTGACAATGATAACAAAACTACTTGTTTTGTCTCTTGTCACTTTTTTTGTATTGTCACTTGGACATCCTTAGTTTATACCAGTTACCTACATTTATTAAAAATTTATTGTCCAAAGACATCAATAAAAAATAAAAGGTATATCCAATGGGCAAAACAGTGTAAGGAAGCAAGATGTTTGTTTTGTTTTTGAACGTTCAATTCATTCAAAAATTTATGAAACACTTGAAATAAGACTTCAAAAATCTAGAAAAGACTTGAAATAATATTTTGTAATCCTATGAAGCGACTGAAATAAATTTTTTTAAATTACTGATTTGTTTACTTATATATATTTTGCTTTTGAAGCTTCATATCTAAACTAAAACAAAAAATATACGCTAATTTTTTGTATTCGGGGGTTTTTGATTATGGGGAATAAGATGGTAATATTATTTTTTAAAATATTTGTAAAAAGTAATTCGCTTATACAGGATGAATTAATAATGTGGTCCTCACAGAATTAATTCTGTATTTAAGATTAAGTATTTTATTCATAACAGAAATTTTTTCACAAAATTGATGAACAAAGCTGTTATTTAGATCACGAGTAACAAATTTGATATCATTTATAGTGAAAATTACTTTGACCAGCAAACTTTTTTCATTTCGATATCCGATTTTTTGAAGTAAAGCTTCATATGTAGCTAGAGACTGGACATTTTCAGAAACTTGAGTATCCATCACTCAGTTTCGCCAATTTACAGAGTTTCAACTTTGTTGACGATAAACCTCCAAAGCGGAATCAAAAAGTGCCACATGTATTGGCGCGATTTTATTAGTGTGAATAAAATCTAGAGAATCGGGGTCCATATTACAATTAGATAAAAGAAGCTAAAATAAAATTCTTTTAAATGGTATAAAACAGGAAATAAATAAACAGAACAAAAAGCAGAAAATAAATGAAAGAAAAAAATCAGCAGAAAAATTCTCAAAAAACAAGCCAGTGAATAGAAAATGTTAAGAAAGATAGAAATTCCTTTGAAAATAGACCAATTTATTGATAAAACAAGAAACAATTTGAAGTAAAACAACTAGGAGTCAACTTCAATATATCAGCTCAATTAATCAATTTCATCATTTAATCAAGTAGCCAAGAAAATGACTCAATTCAAACAAGATGTACAAAAGGTTCATCAATTCAAAAAAGAGAAAATTCATCAGACAAACATGAAGACAGAAAACGGCTCTTCAAGTTAGTACTTTGGCAGAGCCGTTCAATGGAGAGCTAGCGGGTGGTCATTATTTCTGTTGTGGTTTTTGCTCAAGCGCCTCCAAGGGCTTAGGCAAAAGGGTCTCACGCGCGCTACGTCATGTGCAATGCTTAATGTTTATATATTTATAAGTATTATGACGGTTCTCATTGTTATAAACTAGCTCGTATATA